>BQNB010098584.1:0-25121 GCA_026074375.1 Tanacetum coccineum
ATGGTTGGTGTCAAGATGAGGATTATTGCTCCATTCAGTTTTTATATTCGCGTAAGGCCCTCGTTTGAAATTTTCCATGCGAGTAAATAGAGCAATCTCATGGGTATTTACTTTCCATCAGCAATCTTGTAATTTCACAAGTACCTCATATTCTAGCTCGTGGAAGTTTTCAAAGCAGCTCTTCAACCATCTACAGAATTTCATTACTCCTTGAGTCGCGTCTCCCTATGATCCTTCTATCTCAGCTTTTAATGTTAGGGTTACATCTTTCAGTTTGCCATCAACTAGTTTATCGTACCACTTGTGATCTTGAAAATAGGTCATGCTTCCAATTCAAACCATCCGGGTAATTCCCCACCATTACAGAATCCATCGATGTCAGAGGTGTGTGGGCCACTTAGCATTCCCATTCTTGAAGTGGTATGGTTCGCATATATGATCGCATAGCTGATACGGTACCCTATTTTCCGACCATGGTTCCTCGTTACCTTGTGCTTTATTATTCAACTCTTGCACGTAATCGTCATATGTTTTGAACCCTTGGATATCATAAGTGAAAAGATCAGGGTCAATTTTTAGGAGGTGGTTGAATTCTTCAAAGGCTATGCACAAAGGTGAATCAAAATGAAACAAGTCATCGTCGATTTCAAAGATTTCAGGAAGGTTGTCAATTACATCGGGGTCAACATCTTCCTCAGTTTCCTCATTATCGTCATGTACGCGAAGATTATAGAACTTAAGAACAAAATTTTCAACTAGATCATCCCAAGTAGATATAGTGCCGATACATTCATTTGTAAACCATTCTTTTGCGGCACCTGAGAGTGAGATAGGGAAGATACTAAGTCTAAATCGGTCGTGACTTAGCCCCCTTATTTTGAGCGGCTCAATTACTTTGAGGAAACTATTAATGTGTTTAAACACATCATCTCCCTCATTCCCGTGAAAAGCTTTGTCACGAATTTTCAACAAGAATGTTCCTTCGATCTCAATAAAGTTTTTCTCGATCATCTTTCCATTGTAATCGTTTGAGATGAAGCTTTTACTGGTAGCAGAAATATATTTATTCATGATCGGTCCTGCCATTGTGATCTCCTTCTGTCCTGAGAATAAGAAATGATCAGTAGTATGTGTTTTTAATAGAGGGAACACACAAAAACCGAAAATGATATATTGGTACTGTATCAGATAACAAATACGCCGTATTCTATTGATCAGTAATACGCCGTATTAGTCTGTTGAATATCAGTACGCCGTATGGAGTTTACTGAATATGTCCTATGTTTGGAAGAAAAAAATACACAGTTTAGACAATAAAAACAACACGCTGTCCTGAGTAGAAGGTTAGATACGCCGTATCCAACTGGTGGATACGCCGTATCAAGTGATCAGTCAGAACAGAATACTATATAAAACACAATTAAATGCAATAAATTAAAGCACACAATTAAACTAAACAATTAGCAGTTAGAAATCAGAATTAATAATTTTACACTAAACAAGTTAAAGGTTAGAAATACTAAAAAGAATAAAGATTAAACTAATCACTCCCCGGCAACGGCGCCAAAAACCTTGATGTGTCGTTGTATAGGTGTTATTTATGATTATCAGGTTTTACATTTATATTTAGCCGACTAACCTAAAGACAACACTTTAACGGGCAGAGTACCCGGTCAAGATGTAGCTTCGCGGTAAGTAGGGTGTCGAACACTAAGAGTGAGAGTTAACCTATTATTCTATCAGTATTTTATTCTATCTAGATTAGTCTAATTACTGGTTAAACCTATGCTATACATATTTACTAGAGGTAAAAGGGGGGTTTTCAGCCTGAGAGACTGGCATAGGTTTATGGTGACAAATATCAATTCTAAGCACAATACACACTAAAGCAAATAAACACAAGACAAAAGAGCGGTACGAGCCAAATAATAGAAAACTGTATTAACCATGTTAAATCTGATTAAATGCTGGTTTGATTAATTAGTGCAATGGCTGCTTATCTCGAGGCGGCATATCATTCTTAAGACTTAGGCGGTACTTCTTCCTAAGACCTAGACACGAACAATCCTGTCATGATTAACGCATCCGCATAAAGCATCCTTTAGTTTAATTATAATCTACCATAGGGAATTAAAGCAGTGGTGATCCTGTTAATACCCTAGCCCATCGAGACTTTACCCACTTATTTCTTGATGTTGATTTATACACCGGTAGTCCACCACCAAAATCAATTACCAATTAATTAAGAACAATACTGGTTGAATAATTATCGGGTCACCTGCCGGTCCAACTAAGCTCATAATCAAAGGGTAAGGACAAGGTGTCATTTGTGATCCTATTGGTCCGGGCATATAAAACAAAACATGGAGAGCTATCTCGGCATCTAGGTTACTGGTTAGGTCTCCCTAGACCTAGTTGAATGATAGGTCGCATGTACAAGCACATAAACAAGTATAAGGCGATAAACATAATTAAACAAAAACGATAAATTAAGCAAGGCCGGATTAAAACAAACCAAACATTATAATCTTCATTAATATGGCTAATACCCGAGGGTATTAGCCCATAATGTAACACCCTCATTTTTACATATAGCAGCGGAAGCTAATCTGGGGTATTACTTCAAGGTACAACAGTCATAATCATAGAAAACGAATCAAAAAGAGTCGTTTTTGAAAATTAAGTTATCATTCATTATTTCATCAGAGTTTTTACAAACGAAAGGTCCCAAAATCTAAAACATAAAGTTTGAATGATAACAGTTTTGCCATCTTCAAGTCCTCGCCACTCCGTGCCATAAGTTGCTTAATTACCTGAGATAAAACATGCTAAAAAGTCAACACAAAGGTTGAGTGAAATTCATAGGTTTAAGTTAAATAGTTTGAATGCAAATTCGATATTGGGTTACGTTGTTATACACCCGTTATTTGTAAAACAATTATTATTGCCATTAGCTCATGAATCCGAAGCCTTGGGATATATTTGATACGTTATAGCCCCAACGGGTGCCTTTGCCAAAACACCCGCAGTTATATTCTAATGATGTGCAATTGGTTACCGATATCACTGGGTACACCAACGGGGAGTCCAACCCAAATAGATCTATTCACAACATTCGCGCTCACTCCGTAGAGTAATTAATGGTTCATGATATTGGGGACTTAAAGGCAAAATAGTTACTTAGGCAATAATAAATCAGGACAACATACATAAAATAATTGCATTCATGGTTTATAGCATGTATCCCCCTCGCGGGTTTATAAAACATTTGAAAGATTGAAATGCGAGGCTATGAACTCACCTTAACAGTATAGGGAAATTTGATTGATAGCAAAGGTATATGAAATGAAAGTAACGGCTTCGTCACACGCAACCTGGGGTAATATGTCAAGTCTTAGTTTGATTGTTATGTTTCAAAACTTTATAAAGTATAATGTATATCTTTAATTGAATTATTATGGAGTATTGTATCACCGTTCGGGCCATCATAATTCAGAGGTCATTCAGTAAACGTTTGAGGAGCTAGGGCACTTTAAATCGTAAACCCAACAACTCAGTCAGAACGTAATACCAAGATGAAACCCCTTAATATGAAGCTCTCTAGTATTGTGATACGATATAGATTCGGGACAGGATTTTTATAAAGCACATCGATGATGAATTTTATAATAGTTATAACATAATCGGTTTTAAGCGTTTTGCTCAATAACTGGAAATGATAAGCACGTCAAGCATTAATTAAAGTTATGTCTTATAAGGTTTTGAACATATTTTCACACTTTTTCAAAATGTTACATTTTAGACCCTTAAGAATGAAAAATGGCAAAATATACCATTGGAGTTTTCAATTTTACAAGTTTGGTCCTTCTAGTTTAAAAGATGTACAATGTAAACCTTGTAAAAATGGGTAGAATCAGATGAAAAGTGTAGGGTCATGTTATGGTTTGGTTAGGGTTTATAAGAGTTTTTAAGCTTGTAATTCATGTGTAATTGATTAAGAATGATAGATTACTGATCCTAGGACTTATATTAAGGATTATAATCAAAAGTTGATAGGTGGCTTGGGTTAAAATGGGTAGAAAATGAGTTAATAAGTCGCGGGTTCCAATTAGGGCACGAAATGGTTTCTTTAGGGTTTTCAAGCTTCCAATTCATGTATATTGCTAATATGATGATAGATATATGTTTACAAGACTCCTATTAAGAGTTATTAGCAAGAATTCATAGGTGGTTTATTGATTAGAATAGGAAAAATGAGTAAAACGGGTCTTATGTTCCATTTAGGGCTCGTTTAGGGTTTATTGGTTTTAATTGTGTATACATGGTAGATGAATTGATGAATGATGATTGAATTATGATTGATAAATGTTGTAATATACGTTATTACTATTATTTGTGTGTTGGTTGAGTTTAGAAATGGATATAATAATAAACGGGTCATGGTTTAGAAACGAGCTTGGGTTAGGGTTTCTAAGTTTCATTTCATGAAATTTTATGAAATGAGGATGACTATGGAATGTAAATGAAGTATATAACCTGCTTGTAACTTCTACTTGATAGATTGTACAAGATTGTTTAGGAAAACGGAGGTGAAACGGCTATTTTGAAGATCATGCTTTATGATTTGTACATTATGCTTTATAAGACTTGTATTTTGACTTGGAGGGAGTTTATATTTCAAATGAGATGTTATATTACTTGTACATATGCTTTAGTAACCCCTTGGACCATTCATTAGATATTAAACTTTCATGAAAATTAAGGGTTGATGTATACGATAACGGTTTAAAGACGTTTGAATTAATTGCAAATGGTTATTATTGAGTAATGTACTTTGCAATCTGTTATTAGGATATTGACTTGACATGTTATGATGTTTGCTTGACATAAATATTAGATATAGATGGCATAGGTTGGTTGCGTGAAGCTGGTTACTTTCAGTCATGCAGGTTACATTGCCATATGAGATATTGGTAATGCTAGAATGTAAAAAGTGAAAAATTTCTCGTCAAATTGTGATATAATAAATAGGTTGATTTTGCATTTGAGGAGATAATTCTGGGTTGTTATTAAACACATCAAAGTTTAATAAGGTTTTCTTTATTGAACGTTTCCCTATTACCCCAACTATAATTTGGGGCTACACCAACTAACTATGGTGTACTATTCGACTCTCATCAGTCGATTTGCTTATCTAACTTTCTAGACTTCATGGAGAGTCTAGTTTTCTTTGGATCTATATTCTAAACTAGACGCCTACCCTCTTTATATAATAGAGGGAGGTTACAAGAAAACCTAGCTTACATAAAAAGCTAACTTAATATTTTACATTAAGTCCTTTTTGTTTCATCTTTCTTTAATCTTGCATATTTAGTTTTGTAATCCATCAAATCTCAGAATCCCAACAATCGTACCACTATTGATATTACAAAACAATCCATGTATGAAACAATTCTTCAATGCTTCCTTGCTTAAGATCTTCTTGGAACATGCCACCACACATAAATAAGTGTAAAATCCATATTCTGTAGTCTTTTCACCTTTTTGTAATCATACACATAGGGGTCTTCTGAAGATATGCAACTTGTAAACACTTCCCCTCAAGTGGTGCATGTAGATGGTTAAACATTTAATCAATAAGCTTCCCCTGAAACCTATATGTTTACCATCTCTTGAATCTCAAACTTTGTAGGCCTTAATGTGGCGTGATCACGGATGAGAAAACTGGTATAACGGAATTTGATGAAGAAGTTGATCTCTCAAACTTGGTGTCTTATGTCTTGCATATCACGTGACGTTAAACTTATAATATATATGTGAATTAAGTTAGACCACAACTCTTGACAAAAACTCATCTTCTATGAGACACATATTAAGGTGTAGGCAAAAATGTGAGCTTGCAGCACCATAAGAAAAATCAACACCTTTGCTTGATATTGACAGTCTTTCGTCACCCCGTTGTAAGCACGAAACAAGTTATCTTTAAAGTGTAACACCCACTTTAAGATATGATAAGAACACACATTAAATTATCTTTTAAAAAAAAAATTTTTAAAAACAAATTTTATGTGAAACGCAACTACAAACTCAAATAGTGATAATCAATGTCTTGTAATATCTTCAATAAATCTCCTAATATGAGAATCAAAAATCAATATGAATATAATATTTGAAAAATTTAGTCTGTCTGTGATCCAAACGCATCAAAAACCAAGTATTGTCCAATATCAGACAGCTAGCAGTACAAACTGCTTTGTTAGACGACTCTGGCAGTACTAAACACAAAGCACCATAAATCTCACGAGCAGCTTTAACTGTCTTTGGGCAGTACTTAAACAAACGAACAACATTAATAGAACAAAGGCAAGTTCTAATGACTTGGAACCCAACAGCATAACAAGTTATTGAACACTATTAATATCATTGCATCCACATTCTATTAAGCCCAAATATTGTCAGCATGCCATGCTTTCTTTGCCTCAAACAATATTAATACATTATTTCGAACAACCCATAGAACCAGCAAATATTCACGTCTATCTCAATAACATAACTGCTAACCTGTCTAATATTAGAAAGTCCAATATGGAATAAAAGATAATCCCTAAAAAGTAGGCTATATCAAATCATATCCCATATTTATGAATCGTAATCAAATCAGTAAACCAGAAGACATCCAAACCAAACCTTCGACTCCAAAAACAAATACTCAAACAACATGATTTAGTCGCACCTGCACCTTGTTCTTTCTCAATCCATTATTCAAAAAGCATAAGAACATTCATCATAAACCAACAGATCACATCAAACAGCAGCACAAATAATCATGATCTCACTTAAACTACGAATGTGTTGTAACCTGTGTTGTAACATTAAACATCAGTAGTATAGTTTAGGTTACCACAAACTGATCAATTATTAGCTTTGAACACAAACCTATCGTTATTGATATAGTCACGATGATATAATCATCATCATCACTATGATGACTGTGAGATACCTGCTGTTTATGTAGAACGTACCAGTTCTTCTTTAACTGCTTTTAAGGGGGGGGGGGTGGTGGTGTTTATAATACCATCACAACATGAGAATACTTGCTGCCTTACTACTACTCCTACTATAACTTCTTCGATTGTCATACTATTCTGTTACTTCTTTGTTACTGAAAACACAAAACACACAGCAACAAAAAGATATATATATCTGCTTCGAAAATCTTCTTCTTGAACATAAACCTAACTGTTTGGGTTTTTTTATTGTTTTAGAGCAGCGGGAGAATCACCAACAATTAGCCATACTTATCTGTTTTGCTGTTGTTGTTGTTATTAAACACCTTTGAGATTTATTTAAAACAACAACATCACGTTTCTTCATTGTATGATCCGCATCTTTATTATAACGTTTAAAAGAACAAAAGTTTCAAGCAAAGATTACACGCCAAGCTGCTATCATTCTTTATTCCTACTAGGGTTCATCATAATCCAAAGATTAACTCTCCAAAAGCAGTAGGAAACATCATAGAATAATTCATGTTTATTGTATTAGGGTTTGTAACAAACCCTAATGTCATTACGAGCGAGCAACCACCAAAAACAGAAATTTTACAATCTTTTCTTCAAAGTACACGATCCAGAAACACCTTGTAATCTAGGAAACGAGAGTAACCTGCTCTGATAACACTGTTAAGATCGTTTATAGCTCAGATTGATTTGGATCTTTATATTAGGTATGACATAAACATGATTAATAAAACCTTCATGGAAAAATAAAGAACACAATCAAAAAGTTATCACAAGGTTTTCTTTAGTGAACGTTTCCTATCACCCCAACTTAATTTGGGGCTACACCAAATAACTATGGGTACTTTTCGATCTCATCAGTCGACTTGTATATATTTATTAGACTTCATTGGGGAGCTCTATTTTTCTATGGATCTATATTCTAAACGGAGCTCCCTCTTTATATAAAGAGGGAGGTTAAAGAAAAACCCTAGCTTACATTGAAAGCTACTTAAGTATTTTACATTAAGTCTTGTAGTTTCATCTTTCTTTAATCTTGCATATTTAGTTTTGTAATCATCAAATCTCAGATCCAACATTCGTCTTAATTAGTATTAATTAGGTAGTTAATTCTATTAGATTTAATTATCGAAATTAATTAATTGAACTTTTTGTTAATTGTAGAATGACTACCTCAGTCAGAAAAATTGGTATTCAGGAGTTTCTGTTGAGAAACAAAAAACTACTGGACCTAACTTCATTGATGGTATAGACAACTTCGGTTGGTCTTTCCAACAAAGATAAGGAAAAATACCCGGAGAAACCAATTCTTGCTGCTCTGTACTGTGCACCTGATCAGCAATCCCTCCTCCGGGCCATGACCATTATAGGAGTGGGTCAAAAGAACCAAAAGGGAAATTGTGTGATTAATGTTATTGACTATGGACTAGAAATCCAAAGGATCTAGTATCTTGCGCTCAATGACATGCTTACAGAGCTTAAAGCTTTGTATTCTAAGCAAGCAGAACAAGAACTTCTTCAAAACCTAATGAGAGAATTCACATGTGCAGCAGGAGGAGGTCATTCGCGTAAGCTTTTATGTCTTAATAAAAGGAGGTTTAGGGGGGGTTACATTGACTTTGAAAGTCTTGGTCACCTGTCACTTTGAACCTTGGAGTAAGCCTATTTGGTTGGACTCTCTAAGGAATATGACAGCTTTGTGAGAACTACAATAGCACAGTAAGGAAGACGTAATGCATTACTGCTATGCTTAAGCTACATGAAAAGGACGTTACCAAAGAAAGTTGCTGCACCTGCGTTTCATGCTATAAAAGCAAGAAAGGTCCAGAAAAACAAAAACAAGAACCCGTCTAAGGCTGCAAAAGGGGTTCAAGGGAAAGACAAGGGTAAGAAGGCATATGCTAATGCTAAGCCATCTTATGCCCCCAAACCTAAGAATCCTCCACCACTAAAAAAGGATAATCCTTCTAAGGACGCGATCTGCCATCACTGCGGTAAAGTAGGTCATTGGAGAAGGAAACTGCCTCACATATCTCATAGAGTTGCTAAAAAAGAAGCAGCCTATTCAAGGAGCTAGCACTTCAGGTATTTTCACCATAGAACTTTATTCTTTTCCTAGTAAATCTTGGGTTTATGACACAGGTTTTGGTACTCACATCTGTAATATTACTGAGGGTCTGCAGGGATGTAAGAAGCCGAATCCAGGAGTTTTGAGTCTGTACATGGGCAATGGTCAACGTGCAGTAGTTGAAGCTATTGAAATTATCATTTATGTCTCCTTGGTGGACTAGTTATTGTTTTGAACAATTGTCATTATGCACCTTCTATTACTAGAGGGATTATTTCAGTTTCTCGTTTGTATGACGATGGTTTTATCAACCGTTTTGAATTGAATAATTCAATTTATGTTTCTAAGAATAATGTGGTTTATTTTAGTGCTATCCTAAGGGATGGTGTTTATGAAATTGAAATGTCTTGTTCAAATACAAATGATAGTTCTATGTATGTTGTTAGCAATAAAAGAGCTAAGTTAAACTTAACTCTTCTCTCTTGTGGCACTGTCGTCTTGGACACATTAGCAAGAAACGCATTGAGAAGTTGCAACATGATGGACTTCTCAATTCTACTAACATTGAGTCTTTAGGAAAGTGTGTTTCATGCATGTCTGGAAAGATGGCAAAAAAACCTTATTCACATCAAAGTGAAAAGGGTAAGATCTACTTGGACTTATAACAAAGATGTATGTGGCCCATTTAGAATCGTGTCAAGACAAGGAGCTAACTACTTTGTCACTTTTACTGACGACTTTAGTCGGTATGGTTATGTTTACTTGCTGAAACATAAACATGAAGTGTTTGAGACATTTAAAGTGTTTCAAAAGGAAGTAGAAAACCAACTCAGGAAGACCATAAAATCACTACGTTCTAATCGTGGAGGTGAATATATGAGTCAAGAGTTTTTGAATCATCTAAAGGAGCATGGGATTATTGCCTATCGCACTCCTCCCTATACGCCCCAACATAATGGAGTATCAGAAAGGAGAAATCGAACACTGCTAGACATGGTTCGCTCCATGATGAGTCAAACTACTCTTCCAAAGTCCTTTTGGGATTATGCCCTTGAGTCTGCTGCACACATTCTCAACAGGGTTCCAGCTAAGAAGGTTGATAAGACACCATATGAAATATGGTATGGGCAAGCCCCTAAGGCTAAAACTGTTGGTCATAAATAGCTCTTCAAGAAGAAGACTGACATGGATGGTGCAGTACACACATTTAAGTCTCGTCTCATAGCAAAGGGCTTCACTTAAACCTACGGAGTGGATTATGAAGAAACATTTTCTCCTGTTGCAGACATAAGCGCTATAAGGATTCTTATTGCCATAGCCGCATTCTATGACTATGAGATTCGGCAAATGGATGTCAAAACCACTTTCCTCAATGAACATCTTTCCAAAGAAGTCTATATGACGCAACCTGAAGGTTTTGTTAATCCAAAATATCATAACCCTGTATGCAAGCTCAAGCATTCCATTTGAGGACTTAAGCAAGCATCTAGGCAATGGAATAAGCGATTTGATGATGAAATCAAGAAATTTGATTTCACTCAAAATCGTGATGAGCCATGTGTATATCAGGAAGCTAGTGGAAGTTATGTCACTTTCCTAATATTATATGTAGATGACATATTAATCATGGGAAACAATATTCCAATGTTACAAGTGTAAAATCCTATCTTGGAAAATGTTTTGCCATGAAAGATTTAGGTGAAGCTGCATATATTCTTAGAATCAAAATCTACAGAGATAGATCTAAATGGTTAATTGGTTTATGTAAAAGTGCTTACATTGAGAAAATATTGAAAAGATATTACATAGAGAATTCCAAACATGGAACTATCCCAATGCAAGAAAAGCTAAAATTAAGTAAGTCAGATGGTGCCTCGACACCAGCTGAAAAGCGACGCATGAGCAATGTTCCATACGCTTTGGCTGTTGGTTCAATCATGTATGCTGTAAGATGTACTCGTCCTGATGTTGCGTTCGCTCAGAACATAACAAGCCAATTTCAACAGAATCTTGGTGAACTTTACTGGACTAATGTTAAGAACATTCTTAAGTATCTTCAGAACACTAAGGATATATTTCTGGTTTATGTAGGTGATATGAAACGAGAGCTCAGGGTTTCTTGCTACACTGTGCGGGATAATCTGCGGATGCTGATGATTGATGTCTTGACTGGATATGTGTTCGTTTGAATGGAGGTGTATTGATTGAAAAAAGCACAAAGCAGAGTATTTTTGCAACTTCATCTACATATGCTGAATATATTGCTGCATTTGACGCATCGAAAGAGGCTGTATGGATTCGCAAATTCATTTCTGGGCTTAATGTTGTTCCCACAATTGAAGAACCCATAACAATGTATTGTGACAATACTAGAGCCATAGCAATAGCAAATGATCATGGAGTCACTAAAGGTGCATGACATTTTTACGCAAAAGTTCACTATCTTCGAGAAACCATTGATTTTGGATATGTGAGGATATGAAACCGTTGACTCAGATGAGATCTAGCTTACCTTTTTACTAAAGCTTGTGCGTTTCCTAAGCATTCTGAATTGACTAGGAAAAATTGGTTTGATACCAGCTAGTAGTCTCATGTAAATCTGTGTTTAATTAGTATTTGGATAATTTGGAATTGTAAGACAATATTTATTTGATGAATAAAGATGCTTGGAATTTGTTTTTTCATTCATATAATCATTGTTATTCCATTTTTGCATGTTTAAATCCCATGAATTATTTATCATTTAAATTGTTCATTGTCGGTTAACATTATGGGTCTATTGTTATGTAAGGAAATGTGAGTGTTGGTTGTATGCTTTGATTATATGGATTGTTCAGACAAACTTTTAATTTATTAAAGGATGCTATTGGATACTACTTTGAATATTTACTTTTGGATCCTTGTCATGAGTAAATGTCAAAAATGGTTAAATAATTATCCTTAGACTTGAGATACAAACAAGTTATGTATGTGTGGATATCACTTTTTGTAATTATAGCCAAATGTTGTCCTGGAATATGGTAGTTATAAAAGCTATTTTTCGAAGTGTATGTGAAGCAGCCATTCCACAAATTGTAGTAATAAATATTTGTTTCCTCCACTTTATATGTGCAGAATGGACTCATTGGGCCCTTTTCTAGATTAATCAGTCTAAATGCATTGCGTTCCCAAAGGGTAATCCAAGATGATTCTTGATTACATTTGGTATATCTGAATTATTTCTATAACGAGAAACTAAAATGTTAAACTATATGGAATGAGTTAGGATCCATATCCATGGTTTAACGGTATTTGAACAAAGGGATGATTATATAGCAAGATAATACATAACCATTGAAAGCTGAGATTGTTCTTGAAACTTTTATCTTAAGTATTTCTGATTTTAAAGGCAAGTGCGAGTGTTGCTAGACGTTTCCATTGCCAGTATGAATGCAGACTGCTACACCAACTCCCAAGTGGGAGCTGTTAGAAAATGGTAGTTGGTTTCGCTAAATACGATTAGAAATACGTGAGCCTATTAGGGGCACACACGTTAAATACGAAGAGTATGGTTACTTCACGATTTATATTTAAATAGTTATTTAATTAATTACTTGTTTAATAAATTTAAATAAACATTCTAAATATAGAACCAAGGACTAAACTGAACAAAACTCAAACCTTATGGGAACCCCTTGTTTGGCCGAAACCCATAGAGGAAAAGGAAGGGGTGTTTGTTAGGTTGGAGGAGGAGAAAAAGGAAGGAAAAAAGATTTGTTTTAATTATAGGAATTATACTAATCTTGTCCTACAAGAATTAGGATATTGGGGTACCTATATAAACACACCTCCTATCCCTCATTCTTTAATTCATTCATTCTCTAATCACCTAAGAATTTTGGTGCTTTCTCCCCTCACCTAAAAACCCTAACCAAAATCCCTAAGTGATTTTCGGTTCTTTTCCCCTTAACCGAAATCAACCAAACACCCTTTTAGGGTTTTGGTTTTCCATTGTTCGCTTGATCTCCTTGCTTGACAATTCAAGGTACGCGTGGTGGTTGTTTGGTGATTCCTCAAGGTGACGAATTAGGGTTTCTTGGTATAAACCTTTATTAAGGGTTTGTTTGTTTTGGTTCGAATTCAAGAAGAAACGCAAGCCGTGCTTTTGGTTTTGAATAACACGTGGGTGTTTGATCGTGAGGGTAAGACTAGCAATTCTTACATACTTGGTTGACGTGTTTGTGTGAGCAACCGTAGAGGCATTTGTTTTAGACGCTATTGTGATCAATAATAATCGCAAAAGGTACGCTTTCCTTATTTAATATGTGTTAACCTACTTGCCATAACTAAATCCATCCGCTGCGCACTCGTGGCTAAATTGGTTAGCTAGATTTAGTAAATTCCAACACTATTAACCTTTAAAACATAAGTACACAGAGGAAAGATAAACACGTATAGAATAACATAATTAACAAGATTAGAGATGTGTATCTTTTAGCAATAAACGTTACACCGTCTTGAATATACGCGTGTGTATAAATTGAATACCACACAAACTAAACAAGTTACCAAAGTAGATAACCTCTATGGTGTGCATACACTGCACGTCACTGAGATACGCTAGGATGCTAGTACTTGCTTCACGAATGAAACAACCGAACAAATTGTTCTTGTTTTTATTAATTAAACCAATCAAACAGAATCTATTATTAATGTTTTTTTGTCGATTGACTAATTAAGAAGAAAAGAAGTAATGTATTACATGCATCTAATATGCATGCAAATGCATACGCATAAAATACTAATGCAGACATGCATACATAATTTCACAACAAGAGTAAATGCATAAGAGTCAAAACACGCATAGGGTTATTAAAGGTTTATGTGTCGTATGTTTTTTAAAGGTATATCATATATCTATGTCGACCCATATAATGATCTCCTAGGAGTCATTATATAGTTCCATGACTTAGTCTCTAAGTTACAATACAACACCTCCTCTAGTTTTCTAAAAACGACACTTGAACCCTTCTTCTTTTCTAGTTCGACCGGCCTTAACCAAACACCCCACAAGTTTGGTTTTTGTAGTAACAAATCCTTCACTTTTTAATATCTACTAGTATTAATTAGGTATGACGTCTTACGTTATAATACATACCGTTTAATTATTTCGTGAAACATATTAATTTAATTAATATACAATAAATATATTAATTACGTTAATAAATGTATTATCTGTGTATACGTGTGTGCCCTCACAGGCTCACGTAATTTCCCAGACATACATTATTTGATATATGTACATATCCCAACAAGTGGGTATGAGTTTAATCGAGCTTTCTAAAACAAATTTTGATTTCACTACAAAATTAAAAATTAAAACCACAAGTGGTCAAAGTTATACAAGGTTGATAAGGCACGAGAGTTTTACAAGCCGCTTACATAGGGTCTGAGTTGGAAGTTTACTCGAGTAACTCAAGATAAAATCAGTTCAAGTATAACCAGTGAGATTTTAGTTGACCAGCTTGACTCAACTATACAGTTGAATCAAATGGATTTTAGTATGCAATAGTATGAAAGCTCGAACTCGGACTCCAACTTGATTATTAAATGAGCCCCAGCCCTCAACTTAAGCTCGAGTACGATTATCAAATGGGCCCCAACTTAAGCTCGAGCTTAGTTCAAGCTTTCACTTAGTCGATCATGAGCTTTTTACGCCCTACCCCCTGGGTGTGGAAAACTAGACGAGGGGGGGGGGGGGGTGTGGGTAAATTGTTTACACGATATTTTTTTTAAGGTCTTTTTTATGTTTTACGTTTTAAAATTTTACTTTCAAAAATGTTAGATCGGTTATTATGTTTAATCAAATCACAATATGAACAAGCATTAAATATCTAAACTAACCACGATAACCATAACAATAATAAGTAAAAGAGATAAGGAAAGAAAACAACAAACCAAGGACACCAAGTTTTTATAGTGGTTCGGCTTTGAAGCACCTCTTCACAGCCTAACTCCTCCCCGAGTATCCGACTCAAGATTTCACTATGTTAACAAGCTCCCTTTAGGCGGAGAAAACCGTTTACACGTCGCTTACGTTATTTTCCGACACTAAGCTAAATGTCGAGTCCTAATCTTAGCTAGAACCAATCTACCACTTCACAAGATATACACACTCACAAGTTTACACTATCGGTTTACCATATCCGGAATCACACACTATACAGATAAATACAATAGAGGTTTGGTACTTAGAAGAAAAGAGGAGAGATCACTAATTAACACTTTGTTTCTTGACGAATACGAGTGTTCTTCTCTTGCACTTGAATGAGAGGGAAGAGATGAGAAGAAGAGATTAGATCACTTGAAACAAGATCTAAGTATGTTAGTGATCAATAGTTTTAGTGATTAGGAAGCAGCCCAGAGTACTTACTGAACTCATTCAAAGATTTCTTCACCAGAGACAAAGAATGAACATCACCATGACAGAAAACCATTAGATCATCAGCAACGCATAAATGGGTAACTTTAAGATCCTTGCATCCTGCATGATATCTAAACTGACCATCTTCTTCTATATTCTTTATCATGACTAGATTAAGAACTTCCATCACCAAAGTGAATAAGTATGGGGAAATTGGGTCACCTTGCCTTAGACCCCTAGCACCTTTGAAATATCCATAGGATTGCCCATTGATACATAATGAGAATGCAGTAGTAGTAACACAAGTCATGATCCAATCAATCATTTTTCCATGGAAGCCAAAAAACTTCAAACATTCTCCAAGAAAGGACCAACTCACAGTATCATAAGCTTTCTGCAAATCAATCTTAAGAGCACATCTTTGAGGACCATTTTTTATTATAAACGTTTTTACATTTTGTTATTATCAAAACGTTGAGAGGTCGAAAAATATAAATAACGTTTTTAGACATTATTTGTATTAACAATCTCCCCCTTTTTGATGATGACAAAATATAAACTCATTTTGTATAAAATTAAAGGTTTCAAATTATTAATGAGTTTTCATTCCATTTCTCCCCCTTTTTGTCGAATTCAAAAAGAATGATCGTCGAATTGTTGTAGAAAGAAAGAAGTCGACGATATCAAGACTCCCCCTTGATGTATGCTCCCCCTCGTTTGGGGCACCAAGGGATCGATCTTACGAAAATTGTTTGCTACAAAACAAAGTTAGAGGTACAAGTGCAAGACAAATATCTTTCAACAAGTAGCAATATAGCAATTTATGCAATAAAACATAAAGTGGCTTCATTCATTACTTAATAAGCTCATACAAGAAGCATTGATTTCAATTGAAGCTAAATACGAGATAAGACAAATTCATACTATAATTGTATGAATCATTACAAGATAAAGTAGATAATCATAAAATAAAGACATAATAAGGCATAGAGCTACACTAGTGGATTCTTGAAATGTAGAAGATGCCATAATCAAAAGATGGGTTGTTTATTATTAGGGGAAATTGAGCTTTCGAGAGTGCTCAATTATGGTGAGGAGGTTGTTATTGAGGATGGAAATTGAGTGGAAGGACCAATGATGAGAGATTTGATACGATTAAGGTCATCTTTCAATGTATCAAATAGATTTTGGGTTTCCAAGCAACAATGACAAAATTCCGAATGAAAGTTTACTTGATCTAAAGAAGGTGGAGGGATATATGGTGAGGTAGGAGGTGAAGGATTTGTGGCTTCAATTGCTTGTTGGAGGTTAATGTCAAGCAGATTTGATAGGTGATGAATTTCATTTAGGTTTTAAGTTGAGTTTTATGGAGGTGAAGAGGATGAGAGAGAGTTATTTGAGATGGGAGAGGTAGGAGTAGTCCTATTTGGTGGAGGAAAAGGTGGTGAAGGAGGAAGACCATGACTTTGTCTCCAAGGTTTGAGAATGGCCCTTTGGTATTTTCGTGAGTAGTCACGAGGAGATTTGCTAGAGGATGACATTGAGATCTTGAGGAGAAGTGAAAGATTTAGAAGAGAAGAGGTGATTGAGATGGAGAAGAATTTTGTTCATATATAGAGGATTTTTAGGAAAGGCATGGTATTGGAGAATGAAGATTCTAAGAAGTGTTTTGTTTAGAAAGGAAAGAATGGATGGACCTAAAGGGAATAGGGTCAAAGTTGCAGAAAAAGAGGAGACGGGAAAATTTCATGGTTCCCCTAATGGCGGTCCCTTCCATTTTTTTGGGCCGTTCTCTAGAGGCTTACGAAATTTTCCAAAAGTTAATCGTTTTTTAGAATAACCTAAGAGGGTTGGAAGGATGATTGTAGCATTTCCATCTCTTCAAGAATCACATAATCTAGTTAAAAGAGAAAAGAAACTTATGCAATAGGGCCAAGTAGAAACGTATAAATGACATAAAGGTCCATAAAGTGTCACATAGCAAGCATGAAATAATAACGGCTAAGACAAGTTATACACGTACTAGAATAAATGAGATAGAGGTTATTACATAGCAATAACAATAGTACGTATGTCTAGCAATAATACTTAATAGAAATATCTCAAATAGAATTCGAATCATTACTTGAAACTTCTTTAGAGGATATGGAGATAATTGCTTGAAGATGACTGGGATGAACCCAAGGCTTCATGGATGGCCAATATGATATATATTTTGATTTTTGTAGATGTAGATTAATTTTGATGAGGTAATCATATAAACGATTTAGAGTAATTCCATATGGCATTGGAGAGTTTGGTTGATTTTTAATCTTTTCAACTCGTTTGGTTAGAAAATAAACAAAGTTGAAGGGAGTACTAGTTTGAAGGCAATACATCATGTGACATGATGATGCAGGGAGAAAATTTCAGTTATTTCGAGTGCCAAAGACATTATCGTGAATGATTTCATTCCAAGATCTCATGTCATGATGAAGTTCTTCTTTAAGAATTTTGTTTGAAAAGATGGTTTATCCAGTTGTTGTGATTGATTGAATAATTTCATTTGGTGTTGGAATGTGTGTTTGGTAAGGTGTGTTTGATTCTTGATTGATTCTCAAAGAGTCGAGAGATGAATCTTCAGAGTAAGAACATTCTCCTTCATATGGAATGGAAAGAATTGAGGCAAATGACTCTAGTGAAAATTTGAATGTTCTTTTTAATGCCTAGAATTTCAAAAAGATATTTTGATCATTATCTCTAGTAATTTCTATTGAAGAATAAAATTCAAGCAGAAATCTTGGGCAAATCCCTTTGTGGAGTTCATATATACTTTGTAGTTTGATAATTTGAAACATGATTTGAATATTATCATATTTAGTAGATTCAGAAGATACTGGACGACCTTCATGAATTGATCTACACTCAAGGTTTTGAATAAAGGGTTTTAAGTTATTGGGAAGATAATTTTCATCTGAGATTGTTAGAATGTATGATTTGGTGTACCGTAGTTCTTCTTCCAAAGTCATTTCACCTAATTAAAAGAGTGCCAGTTTTAGTAAGGTTTTCTTACTGAAATAGGTATCTAGTGTGTGCCTAAGTATGACAAATGTGGAGTAACGATTAACTCGACCTAAAGTATAAAATCCTAAGAGTTAATCCAAACGCTCCTTAGTTTGATTTTGCTCATCCAAACATGTCGAAAAATACATATGAGTTATGTATCTCGACCTTTGTTCATGAGATCATTATGTATGTGTTTAAAAACGTTTTTAAGTTGTATTAACAATGCATAACAACAATTTTATTATGTTCCTAACGTGAGTGATTTGAAAATAAAATTAGGGTTTTGGTTCGAAATCAATTTTTCGACAAACTCACTAGTGTATGCAAATCCTATGTCTACGGGAAGCATATTAGTTATACATTGTAACCTAGTAGTCCTAATTGTACCAAATTGAAAGAAAAATGGAAAATCCCCAATTTTAATTTTTAGTGTTCATCATGAACCCTAGACTCAAATTGAAAGAAAATAGATGAAATGACTTACAATTGATGATCTTTGTGATGTTGTGGATGATTATAGGTGTTGATTAGATCTTCAATTTAAGTTTTAATGGTTAATTTTGAGTTTTTGGGTTGTTTTCTTCGTTTTCGTCGCTGCAGAGAAGAAAGGGGGTGTTTGTTTTTGTGTTTTGAAAATTTTTGACTAAGTGTGGAAGATATGAGTTTTCTGGTGGCGGTCCCATATTGTCAGATGGTCCCAAATATATTGGGGGGCCACCGGGGATATAGGGGCCGCCCTCAGCAAGGAATTTTAGACTTAGTTTTGACGAAAATTTTTACAAAGAGGAGCGACGCTTTAATTTGCATTTCGCTAATAAAAAAATGCTCAAAGTACTTCGGATGAAGTATTTAAGTTGTCATGACACGAAATCGAACACGGACTAGAATCAAAACTAGGAGAAGGAGAAGCAGACTCATAAGATTTATGGAATGTGTTCCATCATTCCTAAACCAAGACGTAGATAGTTAAATGATTCACATTTAAGGGGTTTAGTAATTGACTAAGTGTGAAATATACGAGTTTGGTGTTGGCGGTACCATATCGATAAGGGGGCCGCCCAAATATGCTTTGGGGCTGCTGAGATATGGGGGCCGCCCTCAGCGAGGGGTTTTTGAACTTTTAAAATTTTGACACGGATTTGCGAGGAAGAGTGACTGATTAATTTGCATTTCGCGAACTAAGTTTATCTAACTAGTTTCGGATGAAATAGTTAAATTCTCATGACACGGAATGGAACACGGGCTAGAATCGAGACTAGAAGAAGGAGAAGCGGACTAACACGGTTTATGGAATGTGTTCCATCATTCCTAAACCAAACTAGATATTAAACGTATCATTTAAGAGTTTTTTCCGTAGAATGTCGCGATGTTTGTCGACGGACGCACTTTTCGATTGAGATATGTCCTTTCTGGACATTATCACGAAGAAAGTGGTGACGTATTTCGATGTGTTTAGTACGAGAATGTTGCACTGGGTTTTTGCTAAGGTCAATCGCGCCTTTGTTGTCGAACGTGATCGGAACGTCGTCGAGTCGTATGTCATAGTCGATGAGATCTTGTTTCATCCATAGTGCTTGTTGACATGCCTTTCCGGCGCTTACGTATTCGGCTTCGCTAGTGGATATAGCAAGAGTGGTTTGTTTCTTTGAGAACTAAGATGTCAAACAACATCCTACGAACGTATAAATACCGCTAGTGCTCTTTTGGTCTACATAATCTCTCGAATGATCAGAGTCGGCATATACTATTGTTTCTATGTTGGTCCCCCTAGGATACCATAATCCTAAGTGCGTAGTGCCTTTAATGTATTGGAAGATACGCTTAACCGCTTCAAGGTGAGAGGTTTTGGGAGCCTTTTGGAAGCGGGCACAAAGGCAAACACTAAACATGATATCGGGCCTACTTGCCGTTAGGTATAATAAACTACCTATCATGCCTCAATACTTGGTACTATCTACCGACTCATACTTTTCGTCTTTTATAAGTTTGGTATCGGAGGACATGGGGGTTTTCATAGGTTTAGATTCTTCTAAGCCAAATTTCTTAAGCATTTCTTTAATATATTTAGATTGATTAAAGAAAATACCATCTTCTATTTGTTTTATTTGTAGTCCAAGGAAGAAGTTAAGTTCACCCATCATGCTCATCTCGAACTCGTCATGCATGATTTTGGCAAATTCATCACACATGTCTTGACAAGTCGAGCTGAATATAATGTCGTCGACATATATTTGAACGATGATAAGGTTTGAACTTTTCTTCTAGTAAAGAAAGGAGAGTCTTCAACCATTCCAGGATTTAACAACCTTTATCAAGCATAAAAGCTTTATAATCTATCATATCAAGCTTTGGGTGGCTTGTTTAAACCAGTTATAAAAGCTCTTTAGACATACAGAAACATGATCTGGTGTGTTCGAGAGCCAAGCTAGATCGAATCGTACAACCCTGTTGGATCCCACTCTAGATAGATCTTTACTGCCTGTTAAGGATGGTGATTAACCTATGTAATCACAAGCTAATCACAAGAGAGACTCTTGCTAAACAAAGCTAATGTCTATGCGAAAATTAGACAAAGCCTATAAGAAGAACAAGACATTTAAACTAAAAGATCCTTCTATGGATTTCTATTAATTAACAAGGAGAATTGTGTTTTTCGGATTCGTTCCCCTTTTATGGCCGTGAGTTGGGTTTCTTATATACTACTGAAACCCTAACCGCCTGTTACACAAAATGCGTCAAAGAGATATGCACTATCATTTCCTAAGATAGCTCAAGCATATCCTTATCACTAACTAACTATACTACTAACCCGGACCAAATATAATACTACCAGGACTAACTATTGTTCTACCAGCAGGAACCATATTTGGTCTGCCAGCACTAACTATGAAGTTATCCTTACCAGTAGGAACTACATACCTACCAGTAGGAACTTATACTCTACCAGTAGGAACTACATACCTACTAGTAGTAACTAACTATTACAATATTCCTAACAATCCTCCCCTAAACTTGAATTTGACGTAGTTAACTTCAAGTTTCTAGATAGATCTTTCAGTGGACTCTTGAGGATTGAACAGCAACATCTTTAAACCGTGTAAACAGCAACTCTAATCTGCATGAATCTTGATAAGAACACTTGAATACTTCTGCACATATCAGCTGAATGTCTATTTGGCAAGCAGATTAGTCTTCATATGTAACCACCTCAGCAACAATGACAATTAGGTACATCAATTCAGGGTTACAGACTATTCTCATCACATCCCATGGTGTGTTAACTCCGGGGAGAGGTGAATCTAAGAAAAGTAATGGATTTATGAAGCCTTTACCAAGTAGCCATTAACTCTTGGGCTAGCTAATCCTTTGGTGGAATCATGACATCACCCTGGTGAATTAGGAACCAGTCCAACTCTTAGAACATGAATCATTGGTGAATTGGAATACCCTAATGATTTTTGGCAAATCATCACAGCCATAAACGGATTTTATTAGCCTTTACCACATAGCCGTTTGCTTGTGGGCTAGGCAATCCTTGGGACCCAGAAAGGGTTGCTCCCATGGTGGATTGCAAACCATCTCAACTAATTGGTACTTCAAACATTGGCCAGTTGAGTGACCCTATGGTTTTAAGCAAACCATTACAGCTATATCAATTCATTCTAGCCTAAAAGACCTGGGAATTGAAACCATAGTTCAATTAATTCTAGCCTGAGAGGCCTGGTAATTGAGAACCATTTAACTCTCAGCAAATGAAGCATGGGTGAGTTAAAGACCCTATAGTTTTGAGCAAACTATTAAAGCTATCAACGGATTTGAGAGTCACACCAGAGCCGTACCCTCATGGTGAATCAACTCTTTCTTGTCTGTGAGACATGGTGAGTTGAACACCATTTGTTGTGTGGTGGTTAACCAACACCCAAACCCTGAAAATAGTTTACTTTATAGACCATGTGTGCCTGAAACAAAAACAACTTTGCACACCAAAGACTCAAAACTTATTTGAACAGTTTGCAAAAGCTTGTCAGTTGCCAAAATCCTTTTAACAAAACACTTGTTACTAAAACAAAAAGTGAAAACCATTTAAGACAAACTACACAAAAGAGAGTTATATATCAAAAGACAGTTTGGACACAGCAAAAAGGTAGAATATATACAAGAGAGTTACAGAGTACCAAGATCAAGCAGGAGAAACTTGGGCAGCAGCAAGTTGATTCTTGATGAACCGAATCAATTGCTCAGCAGTAGTCATGTCATTGCCCACAACATCCTTGTCAATCTCCAACTTGTGCTTTAGCATCCTTTCCATGAGCTTCACTGAGAGAGGATAAGATACATCTGCAAACATGTACAACACCTCTCCAGAAACAGTTTCCAAGACATGAACATTGGAAAGAGGATACAGCCTCCAACTTCTAATCTGCCAATGTTGCTGATGATTCCAAACGAAAGAACCCTTACCACCTTCTTGAGAATCAAACAACACCTGAAGATCACCCCATAACACCAATCCAGCACCAGCAACAGGATGGTTTTCATAGTACTTGACCACCAATCCATATAACTTCAATAGATCATGTCTATCCACCATATGAAGGATCTCCCTTAGAGTGGTAAAATGTTTGGTAGACTGATCCATATATATATAGAGCATTAATTTCTCCGAGAGTAGAGATCACTCCAACCAGCAAAGCAGATCCAAAGAATTGGAGCTCATCTTCAGAGTCCTCATCGAACAACCTTGAGGAATGTTTATCATTTTGCATTTCTAATCCAATTCTGTAAGTATAGATTTGGGCTTAGTTATACGACTCCTGCCAAGAGACTTCCTCCTTGTGCCAGAAGATTTGGGTGAAGAAACAACTGGTGGTTGGGGAACATCAGGCACAGATGGAATGGGGGCTTCAGTAGACTTTTGCTTCTTTGAAGTGTCTGGTTCCAGAGCTTCACCAGCTCTTTTCAGAGTCCTTCTGAGTTCTTGAGACTTAAGATCTGCCACAGCCATCCTGATCTTCTCAAACTCAGCTATGAGTTGCTCATCAGTCAAGGATTTCACATATTTCATAGGACAAGCAAGTATTAGAGTAAAGGTGTGGTACTCTGATTCTTGACAAATACTCTCATGTATTCCCTTTGTTAAGCAGGTGTCATTGGTTTATCCCTCTTCTCTTTAGCCGTTTGTTCAGCAAATGCTTTCTTCTTTTGATTGGTTAATGCAACCATCCTCTCATCAAAATTATCATCATTATATGCACCCATCAAGCTCAGAAAGAAAGGCTGCATTGGAATGTACTTAGCTATGATGTCCTCAAATCTGCATCAAAACTTATGCTTTGCAGATGAAAGAACACTCTGTTGTCTGGTCTCCCTCTGAGAAGCAGGAATCTCTACCTTCTTGTTTCCAAATGCTTTTGCATTTAATTGCATTCCTGTCTTGCAAAATTCAGCTTTTCTTTTCAGATCTTTCCCTCTTAAGAGCTTTCTAATCTTGACCAGCTTCAATTTCACTCAGCCTCTCATCTACTAATTGCCTTCTTAGTTCTGTCTAAAACAAGTGATGAAGGCTTAGCAACACCTTTTCTCTGAAAGGAATCTCTGGGATGGTGATTGTAGACATGAACAGGAAGCAAAGTCCCACCAGTTGGATGAAACATCCAGTTACGGTAATATGGGGAACCTCTAGCTGCTGTGGAGTATTATAGAAGCACCACTGGAGGAATATTGGATTCAACAAGTTACAAACTGCATTTAGCCATATCGCAATTAGAGCATCCAAATTCCACAGACTTGCTCTCCCTCCTTCTTTCTTGGTTATAATCACTCCAACCACCTTCTTTTTCTTGGTCTTGAGTTTTAACTCCATTGCTTTGATTTTTGACCAACTTTCCCACCACATCCTTAATAGCTGCTTTGTGCCTTGAGTCAAATGTCCAAAGAATTTTCCTTCGGCATATAAAAGTAGAAAACTTACGAGGACAAAGCAGTTAGTGTAATAAGGTCCTCTACACCTCTTGAAGTGTGACCTGCAGGGGGAGCTTGAGTGGACCTTGGTGGAGATGCATGGAAAGAACCTCCCAAAGGTTTATCTTCCATATTGGTGGAAGGGAAGGGTTCATCATCAGTCTCATGGGCTCGTAAGAAGGAAGTAATGTTTGGGTCTAAACTTTGACCATGCTCAAAGACTGGAGCAATAGGGTCAGAAGTTTGTTGTCTTGGGGGTGTAGACAAATGGTCTTGAGGTTGGTCAGGTTCAGGCCAAGTCTCAGGAATAGTTTCAGGTATGGGTGGTGGGACAGCTTGTGCAGCTACCCTTGCACCTTCACCTACTTAAGCTTGGGAAAGCATAGCAGCTAAAAGTGGCATATGTTGCCCTTCAAAGTTGAGCTTCATATTAGCAAAAAGTTTGCTAGATAGCTTCAATACTTGGTATTGACTTGTTATACGAGTTTCTATACCCAAAATGGTTTGAAGAAATCTAGGATACATTAAGAACTTTTTAGCATTTTGTTAGGATCACATAAATGGACCTGAACAAAGAAGCTTCGGTCACTCGAAGATACAAGACAAAAGTCTAGCTCGTTTAAGC
>BQNB010098585.1:7233-25120 GCA_026074375.1 Tanacetum coccineum
TTTGCTTGTACAACTAGATAATACTAATACAAAATAAGAAGAAAGATGTAAACTTCATGGTTTTTAAACCCTCAAAAGGTGAAAACCTCTTAATGGATTTGAACCACCACACGAACAACAACAAGAAGGAAAAAGGCACACAAGAACTTGATTATCACTCCATGGCTCTTGATACCAATTGTAGAATCTAAGTAATCTTTAAACACACACAAAACTATGAAGAAATCTAGAGAGAGAAAGAGAGTGAGAGGTTGCTTCTAGGTGAGAGAAAGTGCAAGAGAAAATGTATTACTATGTGAAATAATAAAACAACCAACACCCTTTTCATAGCATGGAAATGGTTTATATATGCTTATAACAAGGCTGGCCATGGGCTTTTTCTATGGGCTTTTCCTAAGCTAGCCTATCTAGTTTCCAAATATTACTTAACAAGCTATCAAACAATATTTATAGAAGTGACCGATACTTTCGTATTCCTAACAATCTCCCCCTAAGGGAGGTCACTCCATTTTAAAAAAACTTAAGCCTAGCATACCATGCTTTGTCTTCAGTCTTATGCTCGGAGACTTGTTTTCTTGACTTTATCTTGTGAACATGATGTAGTGATCTTTTACTTTAGGCTTGAGCTTGTTCAGATAAGTTTGACTTGTATGTGAACTTGAATTTCTTTAAGATCATCAAGCAAGCATAATCTCTTATCATCATCTTGTGATCTAGTTGCCGTCTTGTGCACTTGTAACTTTTGGACCGACATACTCATACTTGGTCTTAAAAGCTTGAATAAGACATCTTTCTTGAAAATATTTAACTATAACACTTCATCACTTCAAGAAAGACGTTCGGTATCAGAGTGATGGAAACTTCTTTAAAAGTCTTTGACTTTAACACTTCGTCACTTCAAGAAAGACGTATGGTATTAGAGTAGCAGAAGTCTTGAACCATTTACTTGAGCTTTCATGATGTCTTTACATATTTCGGTCAAGTATGAGCATGTGATATTGGCTTTGACTCATCATCGGGAAACTGCTACCGCCGTCAGGAAATCCGCATAAATAGGTTAGTGATAAACAACATATATGGACGAAAGTGGCTTTGTCACTTTGTCGAATACGGTTGTAACAACCACGATTCCCTGTTACTCAGTATAAATGCTTCCTGTAATCGGGTAGAATTCCGAAGAATCTCCTTGACAGGATTTCACAGCTGCACTAGCCGTTGTCATTACCAGAGCGTCTCAAAGCAGACAACACGGTAAGAGTAAATCGGAAAGCTACAATCTTCCCGATTAAGCCGTCAATTCGTGTTCAGCTTTCCTATGTCCAGATACCCTTGTGAGGCTTCCCATGGACATAAGATTGAAAATTGATTTAGGAAAATCAGTCGGTGTGTCAAGATGTAAACGGTTTTCATGACACACCAATAGTTTTAATCTTTTCAAAATTCATTCGTCAATGCATAAGCTGGACTGAATCGATATCCAGTATCACAATTTTGATCCTTGTAGGATCTCATAAGTCACCTACCAAGAGCTTGTTTTATGTTAGCTCAAACAGGATTTCCATCTTCACTGTGAATACTCAAGTACACTCGGATGTTCTGGCAAAATCACAAGGATAATGTGTAGGACTCTTGTTATATATTTCTTGTTTTTTACATTGTGTGAATTAGCAAGCATATTTTGGATAAGTTTCCTAATGAGATTTATGGATGATCTCTTTTGGCTCTAGACTCATTGGTTTTAGTAATCGGAGGCTGGAGCAGACAGCCACCTTTTCAATACCAACTAACTCGGAATGAGAAAGTCGATAAAAATGTGTGTAATCTCCGTGAGAAATGAAACAAAAATCTTTTGAGATATTTTGAGTGGTGTAGGAGGGTTATGCATTGCATCACTGGGTCCATGATGTCAGTCTTCAATGTCAGCAAGCATCATTGTGATTCTGAGAGTAGATGTATTGACCTGGTTTCTGCCTAGGTGTAAGGAGGACTTCTTTCTTTTCACCCTTTATCTTAACTTTTCTTTTTAATTCTTCAACCCCTTCACTACTTACTGAGACTTCATAACTAATACCTTGTTGGTTTTGTTCCAGTACTAGCTCTATCTCAGTCGGCACTTTTCCCTTATTCTCACTTTTACTCCTTTTTTATATCATACCTATGGACTTCTACACTAACTAGTGGAATGTCCCTGGGTAGATCCCTCCGGTTCTGGCTGGATCGTGGGAACAAATACCTATACCTAACCACCTTATAACTCTAAATAATTAAATACATGGTCGGTCTTTTGGTATCATTCACAACCTTAAAACCATTTGAAATTGCTCCTTCTCAACATGTGCATCGATATTTAAAAAATGTTTGGCACATGAAGGGAGAAGCTTGAACTTGAGTCCTTTAAATTCACATCTTTAACCATATATTTTAATCACATTTTCTTCCCTTATCAAAAATGTCAAATCTCTTGATATTTTGGATATCAATTGATTTAAATATTCATGGTTTTAGGGAAAAAATGTCCAATTATTAACAAGCCGATTATTGGAACATTTTAATGCTCCCCTCAAATTATGAGGGACTAATATAGTATTAGGTTATGTCTATATATTACCAATGTACTTTTAACATTTTACACATCTAGGTAACCAACTTATTATATTACCAATCTAGAATACGAACTTTCAAATTTGTTACATGGTGACCTGCTACCGGTTCAACAGGTAAAAGTTGCTTATTTTGCATTTTTATTTATTTTTATTCGTACGTGTTTGCTTATGTGGCATATCTTAGTTGTCAATTGTCATCACCACCACATCATCTTCATCAACATCCGGCAATCATCATCTTCTCCGGCAAAATTTTCCGATGTACTCCATTTTTTACGGCGTGCTCAATTTTTAACCTTTCATTTTAAGTTGCAAATCTAACCACCATCACTTTCTTATCTAATAAACCCGATCCACGATATTACAAAAAATCAAGGAAGAAAATATGGAATTATTTGATAATTAAAAAAATAGTCATAGGTACTTTAACTGGTTTATATATGGTTCTTTTCAGGTTATATATGGTTTCTCTTTATGATCTCCTGAAACTTGCGTCAATATACAAAATAATTAACTTGCGTAAATTATATATACATGTAATACTGCGGGAATTAAAGTCTTACTTGAAAGGATTCAAGTAAGTAGAACTAAGCTAAACTATTATCAGAACCTAACTATTCCCCGGCAACGGCGCCAAATACTTGATGTGCGGTCGTCGTAGGACTTCTACACGAGAAGTTTTACAACTCCCTAGGCAGTGCACCTAATCGTTGTAGTGTAGTATGGGCAAGACTCGGGGTTGTTTATCGTTCACTCGAGGAATAGGTTGGGAAGGCTTGATCACGGTCTAACAGAATTCTAAGGGTTGAGGGAAGATTCTTTTTGTATTTTTGTATTTTATGGAAAGAAAGTAAATCATATGTTTGAGAGATTGGTTGGTTTTAGCTAATAAACTAAATATGATTCTACGCTAATGGTGATAACAATAAGATAAAAGATTGTGTCTATTTAATCTTGTATTACTCCCTAGATTGCTTCTCCTAGTGTTTTTTCCTTGTCACCCTTGTGATGATATGTGTAACTATTTCCTAAAGCATGAACGAATTACACGAACCCGCCGTCTACTTAGTATGCCGCTAGAGCAACGCACATGCAAGGTAGTATGAAGACTATTACACGGCCCCTAGGAGTTTACTAAGTGCATGTAAAATACATTAAAAGTGGATCAACCATATTAGGGGGCAAGGTAGTAAGAAGACTTTTACCCGATGGTATCCTTTCTACACAATCACGTTTCCCTAGACATATCAATAGCGATTATTAACAGAAAGTTGGTTTTCTAAGACCTAACGTGCACATCCATCACAAGAGGCAACACCACTAAGATCTACATTCTAGGTTTCATACAATCATAAATAAACACAATAATAGGTTTAGCCAAGCATGTTAAAGATAAAGCAAGAACAATAGATCACACAACACATAGACATATTGAATGATTAAGTAAACCTTACTTGATTAAAACATGAATTAGAAGAGGTATAATAGGGTTTTTAGGCCATAAAATTGTCTCCTACAGCTGCTAAATAAACTAGGATTCGTACCCTCTTTTTATTCTAAAGTTACACACTCAAAATCCTAAATTCGGGTTTGTATATATAAGAAAATCGACGCGACGTCGTCGTGTTTTAATCGTGACGCCGTCGTAAAATGAATCTTCTAGATCTGCGTTTGAGTCGGTGCGGACTGACACCGTCTTAAAATATGTCATGCCGTCACTTGATGAGTTATGACGGCGTCGTGTATGGATTGTGACGCCGTCTCCAGGCTCTGTGAGCACAAATCTTCAAGAGTCTTGGTGTTGGTTTGTAATCTCGTCCTTTTCTTCTCTAAATGAGCCCAAGTTACGTGTAATTCATCCAAATGTCTTCCAACTGAGAAATACCTGAAAAAAAAAGATTAAATACCTATTTTGGGCATAAACACACGATTTTGGGGGTTAAACAACCCTGAAAAAGTGTATAAAATGACACCTCATCAAATACCCCTACACTTGGGATTTGCTTGTCCTCAAGCAAATGGGCTTTTCTACCTAGAAAATAACAATATGAGGGGTCAATTTACCTACTATTCAAAAATATTCTACAACACAACCTCCTAGACCTCGTAATTAAAAGCACGGAAAATATATACTAGCACCTCACATAAGTGTTTAGGATTCTCTCTTTCACTCGGGTGTATAATGAATTATAATATATTGGGGAAATGGAAAATCACACTCATTACCTGTCATAGCATATAAATTAACATAGGCTTGGTAAAGGATCAAACCTCCACCACTAGGTGCAAGTATTATTCATTACTATCTGAGAGGTCTTTTAAAGGGTTATAGGGTGTAGGTGTAAGATAACATCTAATGGAAATGGAAACGGATGGGATACATTTGGGTGGTGACTTTGGGTGAATTTGGAGTGGAAGGGTTAGCTAATTATTTTTACGAATACACGTTGGTTTGGTTGCTAAGCCAAGACTCGGATGAAGATATACAAACTCTACACAACTCTACACCAATCTCTTTCTTTTTCTTTTCTCATATTTTTTTAACATAATACATCACATGGGGTTTATAACACGTACCCCTACACTTGAGCTTTTACATGCTCGATATTTACAATCTAACTAATGACCCGTATTGAGGTGGATCAAAATAACATGGAGATCATTTGACAAACATATGGGGGTATTGACTTAACTTTTCTTCCCCATTCTTCCGTGAAATAAATACTACCATGAATCCCAATCGTCCCAAAACTGTATTTACAAGGATAAAGACTTAGCAACCGTGTACTCAATAATTAACTTGGGTTAAAACAATAATGTACTAAAGGTGAGTACATATAAGGTAGGCTAAGGCTTTTTGGGTGTAACGATTGGTGTAAGGGTGTCAATGCTCTTCATTAATAGTCCGAATTAACTAGAAAATTACGAGAACCGTGAAAAAGGATAGGCTTGGAGGATTGTTCTAGGGTATCCTGCACTAAAGGTGAGTGCATGGCAAGGGTGTGGGATAGTTATATGATTGAGTTGACCATCATAACAATTACAGGTTTAAAACATGGGTTAATCCTAATGTCTCTTACAAGCAAATCCTAATACTTACTTATGCGGTCTCAGGATGCATCACTAAAACAAGTTCTAGAATTTAATATGCTACCGGTACACTCATATGAATTTTACTAACACCAGACATTCTAGAAAAGGCGAAGAAAACCACACGTACAAATCCGTAATGATGGAATAGACACATGTTACTGCTCACTCCTTAACTCAAACTAGGTAAAGATAAAATCATCTTGGGTTACCGACGATAGGTACCCGAATTCCTAAAGATCTAAAGGCGAACCTCATATTTTTGTGGTTGAATTTTAAGGGTTATTGTGCTAGTCATATAAATTCCTATCCATGGGACGCTAGTAATACTCGGTTTTCGTTGGTATGTGTCATAAAAAAAAAATTGGTAAAAATCACCCTTTTATGCTATGTTCCTATATATTACCCATCTTTTTAAGGACAAAGCAAATGACAAATGAAAGAATAGTTTCTAAGGCTTATTTTCCCCCTACACTTATTTTGAACATTGTCCCCAATGTTCTCTGGAAGTACCCGTTAAACAGATAAAGGGAAAAGAAAACAAGGAAAAGAAACTAGTTCTCCCCTGGTTTACTCAATAATGGAGAAGAAACATGCGATAACTGGTTAAATCGTCCTCTAAGAATCATCCAATGAAACTTCCTAAGAACTTCTAAGCTTTTTCTCATCAAATATAACCTGTAATCAAAGACAGAGAACACTATACCAAGCATAAAATGTGCGATTTACCAATATACAATATGAATTTAGGGTTCGACTCTATAGATAGGATGAAAGAATTTTTAAACTTATCAGGTTTTGCAGGTTTATACATAAGAATACCTATATTAAATGTTGCACAAGTTTTATTTTTAAAAATAATTAAAAACTTTTGAGTTTTCTGGACCTGTGCTTTTGACGCCGTTGGGGTTGGTGTGACCCCGTCACAAGTGTCGTGGTGACGGTGTCGAGTGTTAATCGCGACGCCGTCTCCACCGTTTGGGAAAACAAAATTTTTGTTTTTGATGAAAAATCCCTACACTTGATTCCATAAGTTAGTTCCTGTATAAATGGCTATATAAAACCTGAGAATTAACAATTCAATCATATGACTCGATACTGACGCGAATTAATCTAAACAATTTATTTAACATGTTTAAATTTGGCTCAAAAGCCGAATAAATTTCCCTACACTTATTGTTTGCAAAATACCTTTGATTGAAATTAAGACGAGGTTAAAGACAATGCAAAGCATGATTACAAAATAATTCACACATAATAAAACAAATAGTAAAGAATTAAAACACACATGACACTCCTAATATGCAGGAAAAATAAATTGGGTTGCCCCCCAAGAAGCATTTTTCTTTATTAATGAGTCTTGTAGCTAGACTTGAAGTCACACGTCCTTACGTGACTTCTCCTTTGTTATCCATCATTTCTTTTTCCAATCTCATCAAATGCCTAATTCCTCTCCTTTCACCTTTGTCCTATTTGTACTCATTTCCAATGAGTAAGCTTTGATAATAGTGCGTCTTTCCATGCCTAAAGTTTTCTTCATGGGCAGACGGGGGTATGGAATCGGTGTTCAATCCCATAAGCCCTGTTTGCTTAAATATCTCCATGGTGTAAGGCATTTTAAATGTGATTTTCCCATCACCTTGCTCAAACATGATTGTTCCTTTCTCTTCATCATAGACAAGGCCGGTTTCATCTATGAAGGGTTTTCCAAAGACTATTCCTCCAAGGTGGCGATCAATAATGCTAGTGATATCTTCTAATATCATAAAGTCACATTCATAGGTAAAGCTTCCTATGAAAATATTTAGGCCTCTTATTCTTCCTATAAAGTTGCTGATTTTTTAGGGTTTGACGGTTTCTGCCTTGATGTAAGCTCATAAGTCATTATCTGATTGTATTGACGCCTAGACATGATATTGATTGGTGATTTTAAGTCTATGTAGGCGTGTCTTATAAAGAAGTGACCGATCATGCAGGAGATTTTGGTGTTGTTCGGGCTCCTAGTTTTTATCCTTGCCTTTACCTATGGAGGTCGAGGATTCTTTAATAGCCATTCATGATGTGTTAGTTCCATCATAGTTGGGAATGAGTTGAAGTACTCACCATCTCCGTCATCTTCCTCTTCCTCGATTATTTCTCCAATTTCCTCATCAGTCTCAAATTTACTTTCTTCTTCTTCTACTTCCATGTCAGCCTCCATTTCATTCTCTCTATTGCCTTGCTCTTTTAACTCTTCTTTTCTTTTTTCCATACCACCAAGGTCGAGGTTGCATGCATTGGTTGCTGAGGTGTCTTCTTCCTTCGTATCACTGTCCGTGCTTAAGATAATGATTGAATTAACAAAATGAACGCGTTTTGGAGATGACAAATTTTTGTTTAGTTCTTTTATGGATGCGGGAGAGAGATATTTTGGGGAGAGCAATTTTGATAGGCTTTTGATTCCTTTCTTTCTAAGTTCCTCCTTCTCGTCATGGCTGATTGCTGCAATGCTTCTGGGGGTTATGGAACTTCCTGCATTTTCGGGGGAAGATGTGTCAGTGAGCTTTTTGGAGATAGTTTTCCAAAGGAGGTTAATCTTGCCAATCATGTCGTCCTGCTGTTGTTCGAGTTGGGTTCCTAGGTAAGATAACCTTTTCTCTTGGTTAGAGTCGAAATCAAGTAATGCCTTTTCAAGCTTCATTTGATAACTAGAGGAGTGGACAAAGATTGATCCACCTTGTGCGCTAGTGAAGGTTTGGGTATGTGTCTGGTTAAAGTTTGGTTTGTCCTTCCAAGTGTTGGCGGCATCATTGAAATTCCTTGGTCCATGGTTCGAGGTGAACTTCTTGCCTCTAATTTCATTCATAGGCAAAGATGCGTAATCAACACAAGCCTGCTCGGGGCCTTTGGTGCAATTAAGAGTGTCATGAGGACCATTGCAGATTTCATATGGGGTAGTGATTTTGTTTACTTGGGTAGGTTGTGTCGGAGCAAGATGAGCTTCCATCAAGCATTGGACTTGATTTTCGAGCTCGATTAGACGGCGGTCAAATATACTCGGGACATCTTAAGGAAATGCGATTACCTCGACCGGCTTATCGAAATTGGGTCATTCCAACTTTCGGTGTCATAGAGGGCAAGGTCCTCTAATATTGCCCAGGATTCTTTGGGGTTGAGGTCACTAAGCTTACCACCGGCCGATTGGTCAATGGTTCGTCTTGTGATGGGATTGACATGGTCATAAAAGATTTGGACTTTGAGCCAAAGATCGATGCCATGATGAGGGACATTTTGGAGTAAGTCCTTGAAATGAGTCCATGCTTTGGATAGAGATTCTCCATGATGTTGTTGGAACATCAGGATATCATTACGGAGTTTTGCGGTCCTTCTTGGTGGAAAGAATTGAGCAAGGAATCGGGTAGTAAGATCCTCCCATATGGAGATGGATCCTGCCAGAAGGCGTTCAAGTCAATTGCTAGCTTGATCGCGTAGGGAAAATTGAAATAAATGCAGGCGCGTTCTTTCCCTGTTTTCACCGTCAAGGTCAAATGAGTCCACAAGTTTAAGGAAATCCTTGAGGTGTTGATTTGGATCCTCAGACCGTAGTTCGTGGAATAAGCATCCGTTTTACACCAACCGAATGGTGTCGGATCGAAGAGGTACCACATTGTTCCCTTCGGGGAGCTCGATGGTATTCCTATAGCCCTCGTGGCTTGGTCTGGAGTAATCTCCTAGAGTACGGATAGGATTCTCGTCTCCCATGGTGGTTGACGAGAATGGGTTATGAAATAATTAACACAAAGAAAAGATAGGCTATAAGAAAGCTAAAATACAGGAATTAAATTCTCACTTGAAAGGATTTAAGTGAGTAGAACTAAGCTAAACTATGATCAAAACCTAACTATTCCTCAGGTGGCGGCGCCAAAAACTTGATGTGCGGTCGTCGTAGGACTTCTACACGAGAAGTTTTACAACTCCCTAGGCAATGCACCTAATCGTTGTAGTGTAGTATAGGTAAGACTCAGGGTTGTTTATCGTTCACTTGAGGAATAGGTTGGGAAGGATTGATCATGATCTAACAGAATTCTATAGGTTGAGAGAAGATTATTTTTGTATTTTTGTATTTTTGTATTTTATGGAAAGCAGATAAATCATATAATTGGAGAGAGGTTTGGTTTTAGCTATTAAACTAAATAATAATCTAAACTAATGGTGATAACAATGGGAAGTGATACTCACACCACAAAAAGTGATGTAAATACCACAATATCACATCACTAATGCATATGTTACAACATCATATATGTATAATTGTGGTGTGCAAATCATTTTTTGTGGTGTGAGTATCACTTCCCATAACAATAAGATAAAAGATTGTATCTATTTAATCATGTATTACTCCTTAGATTGCTTCCCCTAGTGTTGTTGCCTTGTCACACTTGTGATTATCTATGTAATTATATCCTAGAGCATGAACGAATTACACGAACCCGTCGTCTACTTAGTATGTCGCTAGAGCAACGCACATGCAAGATTGTATGAAGACTATTACACAGCCCCTAGGAGTTTACTAAGTGCATGTGAAATACCTTAAAAGTGGATCAATCATATTAGGGGGCAAGGTAGTATAAAGACTGTTACCCGATGATATCCTTTCTACACAATCACGTTTCCCTAGACATATCAACAGCGATTATTGACAGAAAGCTGGTTTTCTAAGACCTAACCGGATTTATATATATAGGAAAATCGCTATGACGGCGTCGCATTTTAATCGTGACGCCATCATGGGTAGAATATTCTAGATAATGGGCTGGGTCGTGCATTCCTGACTACCATATCTTGAGATCGTGTGACGCGTCTGGGTAATGAGATTAGTGACTGGCGGCACGTGTAAATCCAAATAACGCCGTCTCTACTTCGAGTAGAAATTCGTGAGAGATGTTGGTATATAGGTTCGAAGTCTTATCCGTTTTCTCTCTAAATGTGCGCAAGTCATGTGTATTTCCTACAAATGCCTCCAAATCTGAATACCTGAAAAGGAACGATAGTACCTATTTTGGGCATAAATTCATGATTTAGGGGGTTAAACAACCCCTAAAAAGTGTATAAAATGACACCTCATCATTGCCACTATCTTTACTCCCTTCTTTATATATCCTTTAGTTTTCAAAACATCTTTGCAACATGTTAGTACTGATGTTTCTCTGTGTTGTTCTTTTGACTGTTAGTATGGATAAGTCCTTATGTTCTTTATTTAGTTCGTAATGTCTTGCATGAATTTCTCTGGTACGTGTTCGTTTGATTGTTATTCCGATTATATGGTTCCTTGTACTTTCTTTCTCCTTCAAACAATAGGTTTTGTTAGAAACATGAAAAGTATCGGTCACTTCCAATATAATTAGTCATAACTAGTAGTTTAATCCAATGTAATGTTAAGTAAGCTAACCGGGCCAATGACACATAGAAAGCCCATAAGCAAAGCAAATGACCGGTTAGCATAGATGTATAAAACCAATTATCCACACATAGCGAATGTTGTTGGATGTTGGTTTATCTCACATAGATCTACTCTTTCATTCTGTTTTACTGTTCCTTTCACTAAACCTTCCTTCCATCCACTTTCTCTCTCTAGAATTTCTTCATAGTTATTTGGTGTTATAGATTACTAGCATATTCTACAATTGGTATCAAGAGTCATGGAGTGATTTTTTATGTTTTGTGTTTGTTTTTCTTTTCTTTGTTTCATTTTTTCTCAAACCGTACATTTTCTTCTTATTTTTTTGTTTTTTGAAGCTTTTGTGTACATTAAAGGATCATTTACCTTGGTAAATCTGATCTAGTATCTTCTTATGAATAGGGTAACATGCTTGAATTAATAAAAACATCATCTTTGCATTTTTTGTGTTCGAAAAAGCTTTAGAGAAAGTACAATTCTTGATTTCAAATTTTTGGCTTAAATCCATAAAGTTTGCATTTTAAATGTACCTAGAGAGGCTTATAAAAAACTGGTTTGTAACAAGAAGATTTTAGGTAAAAACAATCAAAAGTGAGTCTTTTGTGTTTTGAAAAATCTGAGTTTCGTTTTGTTGAAGGCGAGTTATCAATTTCGTTGGTGAAGGCGAATTAGCAATTTCGTTGGTGAAGGCGAATTAGCAATTTCATTAGTGAAGGCGAATTAGCAATTTCGTTGTTGAAGGCAATTTAGCAATTTCAGTTAAAGGCGAATAAACAATTTTTTTTTGCAAATCGAAATTAACATCTTCATCATAAGCGAGTTAAGCAATTTCTTTCACAAGCGATTTATCAGAACTTCTTTGCAAGGCATTTAGCAAGTTCCTCACAAGCGATTTAGCAACTTTTGTTGTACAAGGCGAATTAACATTATTCCTTTAAAACGATTTAACAACTTCCCTTACAAGGCGATTTAAGAACTTCTAAAAGGAAAATTAATTCACTTGAACTCAATTTAAAACTCAAATTTGCTAAAGTAAATTATACGGTTTATCTCTTTGATTTGTACAATCTCGTAATACATTAAATTGTCTTCCCGGTTTTATCAAGAGTTGTAAAATCCCGTGTAGTTTCAAGACTTACAACACTCAAAAGATAACTCACTAAACAACATAATTACTTTCAATCACAGTTTGATCCACAATTAATCTAACAAACATCAAATCAACATGGATTCAGTTATTCCACTTGGACAAAATATTACTCTTGCAGAATATATGATACTCTTAGGTGCAGACAATCGTCCACCAATGTTAGACAAGGACTTGTATGATTCTTGGAAAAGTCGAATAGAACTTTACATGCAAAATAGATAGCACGAAAGAATGATACTCGAATCAGTTGAAAATGGTCCACTCATTTGGCCTACTATTGAAGAGAATGGAGTGACAAGAACTAAAAAATATGCTGAACTGTCTGCTGCTGAACAAATTCAAGCTGACTGTGATATGAAAGCTGCCAATATCATTCTTCAAGGTCTACCAACTGATATCTATTCACTTGTGAATCATCATAGAGGTGCTAAAGATTTATGAGAGAGAGTTCAATTACTGATGCAAGGTACCTCTTTGACTAAGCAAGAGAGAGAGTGTAAGTTATATGATGCATTTGATAAGTTTACTCACATTAAGGGGGAAACACTTTACAAGAATTACTTGAGATTCACTCAGCTGATTAATGATATGAATATCTACAACATGAAAATCGAGCAATTTCAAGTTAATACAAAGTTCTTAAACAGTCTTCCACCGAAATGGAGCAAATTTGTGACAGATGTCAAGCTAGTGAAGGATTTGCATAAACACACTTGATCATCTTCATGGCAATCATAACAACACGAACTCTATTCAAATGAAGTATGTCTTCTGCGTGAACGCAATCAAGATCCACTTGCATTTGTAGCCAATCAGCGGATAACACCAACTCACTTCAACACTTATCAGTCTTCATACAACAATCCTCAACTTCAACAACAGTTTTCACCATCTCAGTTTGGATCAATTCATCCCAAACAACATTACTCATCTACTTATCCATCACAACCTAAATTCAATCATTCATCCGTTCCATCATCATTTCTATATCAGTCTCAAATGAATCATCAAACCTCATTTGTTCTACAAATTGCTTACCAATCACCTCAAGTTCCTACACAACCAATTACTGAGTCACCTCTTATGGACTCAAGTTTTGCTGTTCTTGTATTCTCTTCAGGAGATGATCCAATTGCTTATCTCAACAAGGCAATGGATTTTCTAACAGCTGTAGCTTCTTTAAGGTTCCTTTTAATTAATAATCAACTTAGAACTTCCTCGAATCCAAGAAATCAAGCCACTATTCAAGATGGTAGAGTCACAGTGCAACAAGTATAGGGGAGACAAGGACAAAGTTATTCTGGTACTATGTTAAGAGGTAATGCAACAAATACTCTGGGAAAACAATGCAAGCGGACAGGAAAGGTTTGTTAAATGCTACAACTGTTAAGGTGAAGGGCATTTGGCTAGACAATGCACTCAGCCTAAGCGACCAAGGAATGCAACATAGTATAAGGAGAAAACAATGTTAGTTGAAGCTCAGGAAGCTGGATAAATTTTGGATGAAGAGCAACTCGCATTTCTTGCAGATCCATGGGTTCCAAATGGTCAAGCTGTTCAGACAATCATTCCATCCAATGCTACTTTTCAAACTGAGTATCTTGATACTTATGATTCTGATTGTGATGATATCTCGAATGCACAAGTGGTTCTCATGGCCAACATTTCCAACTATGGTTCTGACGTCATATCAGAGGTACCTCATTCTGAAACCAATCTTAATGATATGGGAAATCAAGATATGTAGGCAATGCAGGATTTTGAACAAACACCAGCTATGGATTTTACAGATAATGAGATACATCGGGATAGCAATATCATTCTGTATTCTCAATATTTGCAAGAAACCCAACAGGCAAATGTTCAAAATACTCATTTGCAGGCACAACAAGATTCAATGATATTATCTGTGATAGAACAAAATGTCAAAACAAATGATTAATCATGTAAATAATTGGGAAAAGGCTAATAAGGAACAAAATAATGAATCAGTAACCGCTGAGCTAGAAAGATATAAAGAACGAGTAATAACTTTTGAACAACGTCTTAATATTAATTTAAGCAGTCGTGAAAAAATGATTGATTCTCAAATGGATGATATTATTAGGGAGAAGCTTTGTCACACCCCCAAATGGGGCCTGGAAGGAAACACGTGTCCGGGGGCGTAACGTCATAATACACATCACACAAGATACAAAGAACGACCTCTAAGGGTACGTTTAAAAATCCAACATCGTTGCATTGATTAAAATAGTTAAAGTTTTACATAGGCTCAATGATAATTTGCGAAAACGAATACATGGTTTTAAAGTTTGACAACGATGTTAACGTAGATAATAATAATTCTTGAAAACCGGTCCAATGCAAGGCAACACCAACAAGCAAGCAAAGACATCCATAACTAAGCACCCGAGAAAAACATGCTAAAACTGTCAACATAAAGTTGAGTGGATTCATAGGTTTGAATTTAATATTAAAAGTGGACCACAAGTTCACAGTACGCACGTGACAGTTATAACATATACATCTTCACATAAAAAGCATTTACGTTTGTACTAAGCTCATGACACCGAAGCTCAATTTAAAAGGAAGCATTTTATATGCCAAATAGTATTTCTCGCCCTAAATGTATCTGACCAGGATCACCTATTGACATTCTGACATGGTATATATCCCTTTGTTCGGACCTCCAAAACTAGTAAGCGTTACTTACCCGGATAGGGATAATTAGTCCCAATAGATCTATTTACAACATTCGCGCTTACTTAACCAGTACGGTCGGTTAAGCAATTGATGGTTCATGATAATTCAGCTTTAGTGGTCTATTCGCAACTTAGCAACCAACGTATCAGGGAGGAAAATGAAACTTAAAGTAATCTGTGGTCCAAGTTTTGAAAACAAGCAATTTTCTCACCCCAAAAATAGTAAAGTACAAGTAGAAAAACAATGGGCTATGACTCACTTAGCAAAATAAGCAAATGATAATCACGCAAGTAAAAGATGTATAGAAATCTAGCCGCGACCTAGAATAATAACGCGTCTCAGAAACACGGAAAGCATGCCAAGAATTGCACAATATGTTCATCACCAAAAATACATCCATGTGTGTTTGCTTTAGTTTGATTATCAAATCATGACGCGATAAAATTGTATAGTTTTTCGTTAAGTTTCGGCGTTTATCCAAAATTACTATTTTTAAAAACATTCTATTTTAGGAAAGTTTTTAGTTTCGGGACGTTAATACCGTCCCCTATATTTATTAAGTTTCCATATTTTCAAAACGCACTAACGAGCCTTAATCACTTAACTTCTAAGTCCGAGTCGCTAAATTTTTACCAAACTTACTATTTTTAGTAACTTTATCGCTTTTCCTAAAATATACTAACGACGTCTTTAAATGATACTAATCAATAGGTATGTGTTACTATATGTTTTGCTATTGTTTAGAAAGTCCAAAATATTCGAAAGTGTCCGAAAACTCATTTTACTATTCACATCAGCACACTATTCATTTGGTTTTGCCGAAAAATATTTCAAGTTTCATTTGGCTATAACTTGGCCGTTTTAAGTCTGATTTTAATGTGTAATATATGAAAAACTATCTATTCGAAACAAGCTCTTCAAAAACTATTTTTACGCCTAATGAAAACATTTTTAGGTCGACCAAAACCTCAAAACTATTTTGAATCAGCAACATCATTTTTCGCAAACGCTTCCAAAAATCACACCAAACTTCACAATAGTGCTTAATCTAACCTAATCTCCATTCACAACTAGTTCACAACAAAATCACACCTAAATCTAACCTAATCCCTTCATTTTTAGTTGCAACTCTCATTCAACTCTCATCTCACCAAGAATATAATATTGAACTAGTGAAACAAAGTAGCATCATTATTTATGAAATCTTGTTTTACACTTTTTCAAAAATAATTAAAACACAACATGTGGATATATGGATCTTGAACATATATGAAAGAACATAAGTAAACCACAAAGAAATATTCAAGATACTAAAAAGAATGAAAAACAAGTAGAGAAATCACAATATCTATACCCCAAAATAATAAATCTATAAAACCCAACAACAAATCTTGAAACCCTAACTTAGATCTTGAAGAAAAACCCTTAAATCAAAGAACCAATATTTCAAAACACCTTAGATGCTCTTAGAAATGAACCTAGAATGAGTGAATATTAATAGAAATCAAACTATGAAAGTATATTATGTATTGTGTGGCCGTGAGCAAGACGGGAGCAAAAGAGTAGATTGATTGATTTTTAAGGCTATGAAATGAAATGAAACCACTAAGTTAGAAGTATGTAGGTATTTTATAGGACAAGATTAGGTTAAGGGTACATGACTAGTCACAAGATGCAACCAAGGGGTTATAAGTGACCAACACACACAAAAAGTTGTTTGTTGGGTTTGGACAGCAAACCACAAGGCCACACAAGGGGGAGTGGGGAGGGAGTTCCAGCTTAAATCACTAGTTACTAAATTAAATAAAATGCTTAGTGCAGTTGTGGTCCTTCATGGGTGAATGAAGAAAAATAGGTGTAAGAATCATATGAGGGTGCATGGAGGATGACTACAAAGATGTCACTTTCATGCATGTGATGGTGTTTTATTTTTGAAATTCTAACTAGAGATAAAAAAAAGCTCTTTGATTTATTTAAGTGTGTGTATGCATAATTTTATTAGGAATGGGGTAGTGGTGAAATGAAAAACTTTTGACTTATAAATGTGAGATGAACGATAAATAAAGTTTACACAAAAAGATTTTGAGTTTCCGGGGTTTCGTTAGGTCAAAAACGCGAAAAACGTAATTTAAACGTTAAAGCGTAAAAATAAATACCAGGAGTGATCGTAAACTACGAAACACTTAGAAAAGATAAAATAACTCATATAATATCTAAACTAATCAATATCCGAAGTCGGAAAGCGTCCGATGACGTTTTTCAAATTTACGCCGATTAACTTCCCAGTAAACTGCCAGATTCAAACGTAACGTATAAAAGTCGAAAATAATGATCGGAAAAGTTTAAAATATTGACCCGAAATTTTCGGGGTATGACATTCTCCCCCCGCTAAAATATCATCTTCCTCAAAGCTTAAGACGTGGATTCAAGGTTAACGAAAACATGAGGGTACTTTTTCTTCATTTGATCTTCACACTCCCAAGTAAACTCGGGCCCACGTCTCAAATTCCAACGGACCTTCACGATTGGAATGCGGCTTTTCTTTAACCTTTTAACTTCTCGGTCCATAATTTCAACTGGTTCTTTAATGAAATTAAGCTTGTCAACAATCTGGATCTCATCCAACGGAATAGCTAGTGGTTCGTCTACGAAACACTTCTTCAAATTGGAAACATGAAAAGTGTTATGAACTCGGATTAATTGCACTAGAAGTTCAAGTCGATAAGCAAGCGTTCCCACTTTAGCAAGTATCTTGAAAGGTCCAATATAGCTAGGGTTCAGCTTCCCCCGTTTGCCGAAACGTATCACCCTTTTCCATGACGACACTTTCAACATGACCCTATCTCCAACCTTAAATTCCAATGGCTTATGCCTCATATCAACGTAGCTCTTCTATCTATCTCT
>BQNB010098586.1:0-17924 GCA_026074375.1 Tanacetum coccineum
ATATGTGTATTTTACACTTATCAAAGATGTTGATACTTTAATTGCAAATTTAGGTATTCCCTTTCCAGTTTTGAAATAAGTTTTGACTCATCATGAACTTTAGACATGTCAGCTTCAAGATCTAGACAACGTGATTTTTGGACCCTCATCAACATCAGAATCGAATGCATCACATTCATCAGCTTCAAAAATATGGTCCACATTGAGTGCCAAATCATTCTCGTGTGAATCATCCACATCATCATCAACTTTGATAACCTATTCCCCTGCAAGAAACAACGACTGTTCTTCATCCAGTATTGCACCATTCTCCTGGGCTTGCATTAGTAGCATCTTGTCCTTGAAGTAGTCTGAATCTTGAAGTCGCTTTGGCCTTGGACATTCTCATGCTATGTGCCCTAGTGTGTTACAGTTGTAGCACTTGATGGGTTTGGCTTGACCAGGATTAATAATGGCTCCTCTGTTTTGACCTCTTACATTCCCAGCTACAACATTTCCTCTTGCATTGTTTCTCTAAAATGGTTTTCCTTGATTGTTCGCATTGTATCTTCCACGGACATCTTGAACCACAACTCTGCCGTCTTGAACAGTAGCTTTGTTCCTTGCATTAGACGATGTTCTAAGTTGATTATTTATTTAAGGAAGATGTGATTTGTACAATTGAGTGAGGAGGGCAAGTGAGTTGGATAAACTTTCAATCAAGTTTTCTGTTGAAGAACTTCCTGAGTCCAGTTGAAAGTTGTCAGCAGGAGATGGTTCATTTGAGGATTGAGGAGACTTGGATGATTGTGTTGGATACTGCTGAACTGAGGCATTCGACACTAGTGCCAAAGGATCATTAGTTGGTTGAAGGAACCTTTCCATCATTGTTCTGTTCTCATTAGCATGTACCTCATGTTGCTTCAAATAGGCATAAAGCTGATCAAAATTAGACTCCTTCAAACCTCTATTAAGTTTGACTTCAGTTATGAATCTACTCCACTCAGGTAACATGTTGTTCACAAACTTTGAGTTAAGCTGCATCCTGGGCATGGTCATCTTGATGTTTCTCATGTCATTAATGAGCTTCGTAAACCTAACATAGTATCCTTGAATGGTTTCTCCTTTGATTTGACGGAAGTGTTCAAATTCATCGTATAATTGAGATTCCCGGTCATCCTTTGTTAACTCAGAACCTTCCAGAATCATCTTCACGTTTTCCCAAATGTCTTTGGCGTCAGTATAGTGGTTGATGAGTGAGTAGATGTCCTTTGGTATACCTTGAAGTAGGATATTGGTTGCACGAATGTCAGCTTTATACCTTTCCTTTTCTTCAGCTGAAAGGTCGTTAAGGACTCTAGCACGTACTGGACCTTGTTGAACTGCACCCTCAGTTCCTCCAGCAATAACATCTGAGACCGTTCCCATATGAAATGGTCCTTCATTAATGGATTTCATTATATTCTCTCCATTATCCTTTCCCAGACAGTACAGACGTATTTGTTGTTGCTAAGATTCAAAGTCTGTTATATCAATCATTGGTGGGCGTGTATCCGAACCGACACACTAGATATCTTCTGACATATTAGACATCTTGTTTTATTATGATATGATATGTTTTGATCGATCAATGATTAGTGAATGTACGTTAAAAGTGGTGAGGTTAACGTATTTGTTTCTTGTTTTAGTGATAATAATCCCTAATTTGAAATATTCCCAAATAGATCTAAGACAGTAGACTCACACGCCGCCAGAGGCTATTCAAATCCGCTGCAAAGAATTAAGGCAACCCGCTGGTGGAAATTAAGGCAACTCGCCGAACATAACTCGCTGCCAAGCAACCCTCCGCGAAGAAATAATACAAACCGCCGTCTATATTATAATCAAACCGCCATGATAATCAAACCGTGCCAGAGCTTCCTTTAGAATAATTAGCTAATAAATATTCAAACCGCGCACAACCAGTTCAAACCGATGGCCTAAGCAAACTGCCCCTAAGACAACACGTATTCTTAGTATAAACAACTCGCCTCCAGGATGCAACACGCCACATAAGCAACCCGCCGTGTGTGCAGAAAGAGTTGGTAACCTACTGAATAAAATATTCCATTTTAATCAACTCGCCACGAAGAATATCAGCCAACTCTCCACGAAGAACAACGAACTTTATCACTTAAAAACACCAATAAATTACCCTTTTGAACGATTCCACTTGATTTCTTTTGCACAACTTAATACTACAAGGCTATAGCCACTAGTAACACCTAAACTTTAACATAACCAATATCAAAATCTGGAGAATTAAGATAAACAAGCTAGAGCCTTCAAAAGTATACCTTATGATCTAGATCAAGCATGAAATCGCACATACACACGATCTAATCATCCCATGTGCTCTGATACCAATTATGGTTTATCATATATCATAACACGGGTTTGATTCTTAGAGTTGCTAGTTTTTAGATAGAGAAACATATAAGAGAGTTTTCTAGAGAGAGAAACTATGTGTTAAATGAAAATGTATAAAATGAACTAGCTTCCTCTTCCAAAGTTGGAAGAGGAATATATAGTACTTACAATAAATCGGGTATTAGTACCCAGTTAATTACCGAAAGTCATAAGTTAAACTATTAACTACGAGCTATTAACAATAGTTAAATACACATGGTGACCAGAGATTTTTTTTCTAATATCTAACAATTACCTTTCCAGATATACAGATTGGTTCTAAGTCCCTATCCAACCCAACTTGCTATGTTGCCCAATTTATCATGAACAGTTAATTTCTTGAAAGCGCGAATGTTATGGATAGATCTATCGGGATTGACATCCTTGTTTGTCTTGGACTGACATTAGTCAAATAAACACAGTTTCATTTGAGTCAGTTACGGATATCGCGGGTTGAACATCTGCATGGGCCTATCTATGACGGTACATGTTAACACCTCGCTGTCATGAGCTTAGAAATAGTAAATGATTTCATTATGTGATATATAGGATTACTAATTATTTCATGCTAAGGTTTTAAAATCTTGTGGGTTCATCACTATACCAAAACAACAAAACCTATGAACCACCAACTTAGTTTGACACTTTTAACAATGGTTTTTCTCAGGTGTTCTTATCTTAGTGGAATATAGGGGATTTCCGTAAATGGTATATTAGTCATGTAAGAGTTCATCACACGTATCAAGTCCTCTTCAACGCCATGAAGTCACAGTCTCAATTCTAATCTTCCGCTTCAGTGAAATCTAGGGGGTGTGAACCAGATTGGTATCAGAGCTCTTAGTTTATAGAGAACAGGTTTGCAATATAACTCTAACTTATAATTGGCTCTTAAGGACATATCATAATGGCATACGCACTATCTATTACTATCTGCTTCCTAAACCAACAGGGGCCTAGCACGATATCATTAAATAACTAAATTACCACTTGTCCGTCACGGAAGACATGTTTCATTAGACTACATATTATCATCCACCCTCTTAGAATGACATATCCTGTGAATTGCGCATTTATATCATCCTAATACAAGGAAACTACCATGACTCTCACCAAATAATTAACCCTATAACCAATATTACACTACGAAGAGCCACTTACATAATATTATGGATTTTATCAGTAATTACATCCTTACTATCTCATTTTATGAGAGTTACCTACATAAACACTTCGGGTACCTTGCTAATCACTCTCTCGTTACTTCACTACGCGAGGATTTCTTATAGCAACCTTTGTGAAATGCATATACTACTATCCACGATGTCGGTATACACCTAAAAGTATTTCGAAGTATACAAAAATCTACCAAAAAGCATGCATCGCTTGAATACACCAATAATTGACGAATGTCACATCGTTGGGAAACTTGAACAACAAATTCATAATGGGAAGAAATTAAAACACGCTCGGTAAAAGTAAGAGACAATAGTCGCAAATAACAGTCAAGACTACAGAAAGAAACTGATGACATGAAGGTTTACATCAGCTCCTGAGCCAAGAATAATATAAACTCTACGGATATGCATCTATTATCCGGAATCCTACCACACTTTCCGGTCACCGGCTTAGGTCTTAAAATAAGGATACCACTAATAATTGCGAATAAATTTCCAAACAAACAAGAAACATACCAATGCTTAAATCCAGCACTCCTAGACATATCCTCTAGACATAGGATGCATAACCATTCATGCAATACACCTAATCTCAAAAATAGATGGCACCCATAAGGTAATCTTTACCCAAATACAAAAAATAAGAAGTAGAAATTCCATTCTATCGTATGCAGGGCGTAACCAAGAAATGTCTCAATCACTTTCCAGCAACGTACCTGACAACTCCCCAGAACAGGAAGCCACCACGGAACACTCCATTCCAATAAGACTTGACTCGCCAACCTCTCAAGCAACCCAATTACCTGAACCAGAATTAACTCCGACCCCTGCTACAGGGCGTGAACTCTCCCAAGAAATAAATAATCACAGTGTTCCTACACTAATATCACAAGCACCTGGACCATCTCGAAAGAGAAGTAGATCACCATCATCGCCATTTTACCCAGATGCCACTACTTTCTCTGACGGTAAACCAGCATCCGAGACATCAGAACTCAACCCAAAAGATGTGACGGCCAGACTGGAGGACATAGAGGTAGAAATTGACACTCTTCGAGCAGATACCAAAGACAAAGAGCTCCTAATATCCGAATTACACGTTTCTCTCGCTGCTGCAGAGAATGAGATCTCATTATTACAAATAAGGGTAGATGATGCCGAGAACAGACGTGCTGAGGATCATGAACAGATTCAGATAATTCTAGCCCGCCTAGGCCTATAAGCGAAACAGCCAGACTTGCTATTACATTGTATCCCAGTTTACGAAGAGACACCTAAGCAGAGAAATTGATGAAAACTTGTACTTTTCTTTCGTAAAATAATAAATGAAGTATCAATTCTGTCCTAAAAGCTTTCTGAGTGCATTTACCCAGTATAGGAGAAACCATATATTTAATATATTTTTTTTATCATATGAAGAACATCTTAATACGCCAAAGAAATGACGCTATTGAAAATACTGCTTAGTGCAAATCAAGTATACCCATTGCCCAACAGATGAAGAATACAATCACGTGCTCAGGAAACGAAGATAGGGAAGCTATTTCTGACGAACGCTATGAAACTTGAAGGATCATTTCGAAAGACCCACATATCATGTTTCGGATGAGAAACAGTAACCCCTATCAAAACCAATTCTTTCTTTCACAATTCGACATCTTGTCAGTCAAAAATTCCTTTCCTTCGCAACCAATAAACGCCTTTCCACGAAAATAGAAATACAAAATACTTCAAAAAAAAATTACCAAGTAATAACCTTGGATCATATCAAGAAGCGGGATGAGGTACCTATTAATGTAAGCTATGCATGGTTATAACAGGGATGATAAAGCAATAAAATACCAAACGCGAAATCTTATTCAAACAAATCTATAATACTTCTGTTCATAATACAACAAGATACAAAGTATAGGAAATACAACAAAGATGTAAAATGCTAAAATGACAGATACATCGCCGCGAGAGAAGAAACACGTCGGGTAGACCAGCAAAACGAGCGATGTGATGATTACGATCATGACAGGAGTGAAAATCTTGATTGGAAATCCCATGATGATTGGTAACTGACAGCTTCGAGGAAAGAGGTAAAAGATTGGGTGTTGTGAAGTTAGAAATAATTTGAAAGAAGGAGTGAGTAAAGTTTAAAATTTGAAATTTGAAATTTGAAAAGTATAAGGAATGGGCGGCCGAGCGTGTGAGAGTATGTGGAGAATATTGATTAAAATGTTCTTGATAGGGTATAGCCATGACCAGCAAAAGCAATCACGATCGAACCCTACTGTATGGTAATTAACTCACCATATTTTGAAATAAAGAGTTAACTATCCCAGGGCAAACGGCTACTGGTAAAGGAACATCAAATCCGTTTATGGCTGGTAGTTTGCTAAAAACTACAAAGCCAACTTAGTTGGATTGTTGATTAAAAAGATGGTTGTGTTTCTGAGAAGACAAAGTTGTGTGCTATGAAGATGCGATTAGTGTTCTTAAAAGTTCAAGATTATGTTAAAGTGTTTGGATACATTCCTATGTGAATTAAGAGATAAATCTGAAGAAACATGAAGTTAAAAGAGTTCAACATTCATGTTTAAGGGAGGATTGTTGGGAATTACGTTTTCCTGACTTAGTACCGACGGTTATAGTTAGTACCGTTAGTATTAGTTTGTAATAGTTAGTACCGACAGTACAAAATAGTTAGTACTGTTCGTGATAGTTAGTACCGTTTAAGAGATATGATTGAGATATATTAGGAAAAGATATGCATTGATTATGAGCATTATCTTCGACGCATTTTGTAAGTCAGTTAGGGTTTATCCTTGGTCTATAAAAGGATCCCTACGACATTAGAAAAGTATATATCTCATATCTCACTCACACGCATATCATATCTCTTATCATTAGTTAGGAATCTGTAATCATTCTGCAGATCAATATAAAGAATAGTTATTGTTATTCTTCTTAGCATTATATGTTAGATTCCGCAAAACTATTATGTGTTATAGTCATTGTTTCTCCTATTAATCAATTGTGAAAACTATCCATTGTGGTTATAATCCTTACCAGGCTTATAAGATCTATTGAATTGAGATAACACACAAACGCTCATGTGTCCAATCCGGCAATGGTTCTTCTTGAAACGACATGACATAAGCTTGAGACGCACAGCTGAAACCACACACTCAATAACTTGAGCAGACGACCTCTTCAAACCCTTGAATAAACTCTCATTCCTCTCTTTCCACATGAAGTATGCAGCAACAACAAGAACAAGCTTGGAAATAACACTCTTAGACGTGCATCTATTAGCCGTAGGAGTAATAGCATCCATAATCAATCAATAGATGCTTTGGATAGAAGGCAACCCCGCCAAATCTCGCAAATGAAACCACACCTAAGAAGAGAAAGGGCACTCAAAGAAGAGATGCTCATGAGAGTCCGGAGTGGTCTCACAAAGCAAACAACAGCTTGACATAGAACCAGCCACGTCCCAACTCCACAATCTGTCTTGAGTTTTTAACTTTCTTTTTACAGTCAGCCAAAGATTAAAGGCATGCCTTGGAATACAATTAGGATACCAAACCACATGCACCCAATTAACCTTAAAACCCCTAAGACGAATAGATTGCCAAACTGAACTAATTGCAAAGGGTTTAACAACACCTAAACTCGTGCGCCACTCGAGCTTATCAGGAATACCTTGATACAAACGAGGGGAGGGGATAGCCAATAACGAGGGATACTTCATCCCAAGATTAGGAGGCCACTCTAACAAACCCGATCGCATAATATATGCAACCATTGAAGTCGAATTTAACCCCGATCGAGACCTATCTCTAGGTGAGACAACATCAGCAAGAGGGCTAAGAGAATACCACCTGTCAAACCAAATAGAAGTATTCGCCTCTCTAGGTGTGTGAAAACTCATCAAGAGGGCTTAACGAGAACACCACCTGTCAACAATAGAAGTATTCCCCCATCTATAATATTGTGCATAAGAACTCAACGTATGACTGGACGAAGTGTGAATCTTCCTCCACCCCTAAGTCATATTACCACGGCATGGAATATCCCAAAAGTTTCGGTCCTTAATTTTATACAAGTGAACCCATTGAACCCAGAAGCGATAAGTTTCTTTGTAAAGCAGATTCCAATTCTGAACCGACATTAGGCATTATTAAAGATAATCCACACATTCTAATACCAAGACAGCCTTCGTCTGTAGGCAAGACAACAACGTTCCACGCGACCATAGCCTTTCCATTACGCATGCTCCCTTGGCGCCATAAAAAACTCCTCGTAAGTTGTTCAATGTCAAGGAGAATACGCATATGCAAGATAAAAACCGAGGCCCAAAAAACATGCATAGATGTAATAACAGATTGCACCAATTGCAAATGCCCCGCAATTGATAATGACTTGTGAGTAGACTTAAGATAGATATAATCCGAAACCTAGACTATTCCCCGGCAGCGGCGCCAAAAACTTAGTTTTACAACCCTCCTATGGCTTAGTGTACCTAACCGTTTTAGCTAAGTATAGGCCCAGGACTCAAAAGGATTGATCATTTTTAGGGTAATAGTTGGGTAGGCTCGAATTGTACATTACTAAGGTCTAAGGATTGAGGGATACTTATTTTTGTGTTTTTATGTTTTTAAAAAGCAAGTAAAATATCAGGTTTAAAGGGCGTTTGATTAAACTAATAACTATTCCTAATTATATTCTAATTGTAGAAAAGTAAAGTGATGGAAAACTCTCATGGTTAAACAAATGTTGTTCTCCTAAGTTCATGACACGACCTTCATAGTTAATATTATCTATTTTTTTTCCGTCACCGTCGTTGTAATGTAATGTGAAGTTATAATTATAAGTACTTAATTCAGAATCCTCAAATGGCAAGGTAGTATGAAGACTATTGCTAGGTTTCCTCTAACCTAATCGCGTTTCCCTAGACGTCTATGCTAATGTAATATCTTATAGCTAGTTTTCTAAAGCCTAACGCTCATACCTATAACAAGAAGCAATAATAAAAGGGATAATTAACAAGGTTTCATGCAATCATAAGCAAACACAGATAAATTTAGCCAAGCTTGTTAATTGAAAGTGAAGAGCAATTAATCAAACAACACATAGACATATCAAATGATTAAAAGGGATAACGAACTTCACTTTAATTAAACATGGAATATGGTGAGTACATAAGGGTTTAAATAACCTTTAAAACAATCCTAAAAACCACTGCTACAAAGTATACCCGCGACTTAGGTTCGGCTCCCCCAAAGTTTTCCACACAAAACCTAAAAAACGAGGGTTCTATATATAAAGATTAAATTTGTAACAATTCACATTTTCACACCAATTTACGTTAATAAATATTCAACTATTTATTTTTAGACTTTTACGCGTTTACTTTTTTTATTTAAATCGCATAGTTAAATCGCGTAAACTAAAAATCAACGTTTAATGTATACGAGCATCAAACAAATAAAAGTTTATGTTCAAAAAGTGTTATAACATTATTAGAAGTATAATTTATAACTTTTCAAGTTTTTTATTTATACTTTACGTAAAACGCATCCGGTTCGCGTTTTAGACATCCATGCATGCATTGTACAAAACATAAAACAATTCTATCTTCAAAAAATACCACCATTTAACAATACCCAATATTATTATCATTTTTACCCAGTGCTTTACCTTAGCCGATTCTACACATACACATTCAAAATTAACATCACAAAACCCACTAACTAATAAACTAGTATATCTATTAACCAAATGATCATACCATAAAGCTTTCCTACTAGTTCAAGCCACTAACCTTGTCATACACATGTGTGTATTCGGCTGAAACTAAAGAAAACAAGAAAAGAGAAAAGAGACCAAGCATGCATGTTCTATCACTTCATTCTTACATAAGTCTTACCCTTTCTTACACAAGGACATGTTGTCTACATCTTTACCATACTTTCTTACACAAGATAGTAATATTAAAACTTTCCTAAAACCATAACCCTTACTTTTAACAAACCCGTTTTACCTCTTGAATACTTTCTATGGTATTGGGATTAGGTGGTATTTTGCTTAATTCTTCGTACTATCTATAGAAGTCAACAAGCTAAACCATGCACACACTTAACATTTTCAAGCAAAATCAAAACATAAACTCTCTATTTCACTCAGACAACTCACGACACAAACCCACATCCTCACACAATTCATATTTTTGATTTCTAAGGAATTCCAAGTGTATAAGGTTTAATATTAATCATATCTAAGGTGATACAAGGAGCATTGGAAGCTTGGTTGGTTAATTTCAAAGGTTTACAAGTATAAGAAAATTAGGGTTTTCTTGAATAGAAACTAGGATTTCTTGGTTAATACTTGGTTTGTGTTATCGTGTATCATCTTCATCCTTCATTTCAAGGCTACTTAACCCTTAATTCCTTTAAAATATTTCATTTACATGTTTATATGATGTTTATATAGTTAATCACCACCTAGTTATATTTTATGAGTTTATAAAATGGAAACAAGTTTATATAAATTCGAATTTCATTTTATTCATGGTTAAAATAATGTTTAAAATCTGAGGATATGTTTTATTTAAGGATTTACAAGCAATGAATAATTTATATAATTATTTAGAAAATTATTGTTATTTATTTATTTATATAATTTATATAAATAAATAAACATGTTGGACATTTTTCTTGGTCAAATTTGGACTCAATATGATGGACATAAATTCAAGGACCTAAAATATATTCAAGATGTGTTATTGGTAATTTTGGAAGACTTGTAATAATCTAAAAATATAATAGTTATGAAATAAGTTATAAGAACTTATTAATCCGGGACAGTTTGGTTTGCTGGGCAAAAACAAACGTTTAATAAAATTTAGAAGTATTTTATTAAAATAGTACATTTCATGACAATTTTAAATATATAAAGAACTCGAAAATCCGAATTATAACGAAGGAGATATGAATTTTGCAAGTTTACGATAATTAAATATATAAAAGTATTTTTATAAAAACTGTAACAGTGAGGAATTTATAGATTCTAAAATTATTTTTCTAAAAAGGTACATTTTATGAGGAACTCAAATATATATGGTGCACAAAGAATGGATTAAAAATGGAAAAGATATGATTTTTACAAGTTTTATATAAAAAGTGACTTTATATAATTTTACCATTTTTGTAACGGAATAATTATAAAAATATTTGTTATTTCTTTCTATGAAAATACATTCTCATAAGTGATTCCAAATTATATATGAACATTAAAAACCGTGAATTATAACGAAGAAGTTATGAAATTTTACAAGTATACATTAAAAAAAAGGGGGTGTTATAAAAGTAATTTTATAAAATTTGTAACTGTATGAAACTTATGAAAATTATTTGATATTTTTCTGTGAAATTAAAACTCATAAGGAATCCAAAACTATAAAGAACACTAAAAACTGAATTATAACGAATGAGTTATGATTTCTACAAGATTACGATAATTAAATATATTAAAGTAGTTTTATATATTTTACAGAATTTACAAAAGTTACTGCTCATCAGTAGCTAAAATATTATAAATAAAATATTTTGATAAATTTTCTTAATACGAAGCCACGGGTTTAATTTACTTGGTAATATGGATTTAAAACGAGAGTATAAGTTGTTTCTCTAAAGTGATATTTATAATGCTTTTAACTTATAAATCTGTGTTTATCAAACAATTATAATTATTTATATAAGGTAGTATTGCCTAAGTAAGTCGGATACTTACTTCAATTAGTCTCATCCGTTCTTAATCATTGAAGATTTCAGATATCGGAAACGAGACTCTGCCTCTAAACATTTAAAACTTTATACAAACATACTCACGTGACTACACTTTCTCCTTCGATGCTTTCACCATTAAGAGACTACACTTTCCTTATAACGTGGTTATATCAGTCGTAAGATCTGTAATGATTTTCTTTGAGATACCCATTTTGATGGATTAAATATCCTGGTCAACCCTAGCCAAAATTTTTAGTATATTGAGAAGTGTCGAAACACCAAATTTTGCTAAATAAAGTTATCAGCGTTTTGTTTAAAACTAGTTTATCAAATCTTAGATCTTTTCCTAATCACACAAACAGTTAACATAAATTAAATCTCGGGACGAGATTTCTTTAAGGGGTAGGTACTGTAACAACCGGCAATTTTCGGAATTTTAAATTACTACTTTACTCTTTGACTTTTTGGGTCGGACTTGACTTTTGACTTTTTGACCTTTTACGGCCACATAATAACGAATACCGCGTAGCCGGTAAATTTTTGAAACACATTTAAATAATAAATCATATTTATTATTACTCATCTCTCCTTTACACGTTTATTTTTCCAACTTATTTGAAACGAAAACGAGAAGACACCTCGAAAACTTTGAAAACCGCGTACAACGCATACCGACACAAAAATTACTTAATTATATTAAATTATCACTTTTTATTAAATAGAGGTATTTAATAAATTATTTATCATGTTACTCAAAAACGTTTACCTAAAAACGCAATTATTTAATTAAAGTTCATTTTACGGACAAAGATTGTCAGAGACACGCAAATAAATAATGAACATTTTATTTAAATTTTATAAAAGATTTATAAAATTATAGTCATATAGATACTCATTTTGTTGGAAAAATTATTTAGAAAACGATGGCGCAAATTTCGTATTTTAATTCATCAGTTAATTGGCCTAAACGAGACCCGAACCATTAATTTACAAAAGTTACACCTTTGGTCCCTGAAACAATATTTACAACACAAACCCTAAACTAATAATCACTTATCATTTTTTTTGAAACTTTTCTTTTGTTATAAATATAGAAGATTAGGGTTCATTTTTTATATATAAAACCTAAATGTTATACATCCTCCCTCTCTCTCTATAACAATCCGGCGCCTCCCTTTTTTTTTCCGGGCCATTATCCGGCGATACTTCCGGCCACTCCAGCCGAGCCACGCCACCCTCCACCATCATCCACATCACCACCGAATCTATTATCAACACCATACATCATCATCATCATCACCACTTGCCACACCGCCGCCGCAACCTCCACAACCATCTCTATCACCTCGTCACTCTCTCCATGAGGGTGTGTTCGGTTCTGTCTTTAACCCACGAAGGGTGTTTGTTTGGTTGGGTTCGATTCGGCACCACGAAGGGTGCGTGTGGTTTAGTGTAATCAACCTAAGGGTGCGTCGGGTCGGCTGTGTAACGCACGAGTGTGCGTTTGGTTTTTCATTGCCGCACCACATAGGGTGCGTTTGATGCTCGGTGCAAGCCAAGAATAGGGTGCGTCTGTTTGGTGGCTAACACAAGGGGTGTTTGCTTTCTATGTCAGCAAGTAGGGTGCGTTGGTAGGTGGTTATACCCAGCCATAGGATGCGTTTTGGTTTGAGCTTGCACCAGCAGGGTGCGTTGAGTTTCATAGTGGCATCAAGGGTGTGGTTGTTTATATGGTTCCCACGGATTAGGGTGCGTTTGGAGTGGGTGCGTGTGGGTTAATTAAACCACCAGGAAGGGTGCGTTTGACTTAGGGAGCACCAACAGGGGGTGTTGGGTTTTTCATAGAAGGGGTGCGTTTGGTGTAGCGGATTAACAGCTAGGGGTGTTCGTTCGGTTTTAAAAGACGCAACAAGGGCGTTTGGTTTTAAATGAAAATACCAGCAATGGTGCATTGAGGTTTATCAGAATGCAACAAGGGTGCGTTTGGCATTCATATCCGCACCAAGGGTGCGTTTGATACTGTGGACAGCAGCCCCCAAAGGGGCGTTTGTTTGCTATGATTTAACAGCCGAAGGGGCTGTTTGGCTCCATGTAAAAAATCCCGCAAAGGGGTGGTTGGTTTGGATTTACACCCAAACCGGGGTGTTTGTGGGGACAACAGTGCCACATAAGGGTGCGTTTGGTTTTGGTATGACCAAGTAAGGGTGCGTTGGGTTAATACAAATTGACTAATAAAAATATACCGAGATTTATAAATTATAAACTGGATCAAATGGTGGTTTAAAAGGTTAAATAAATGTGTAAATTGTTAGTTCCATTATATATTTTTAAGATTGTTAATTTGTAAAATTTCAATAACCGGATAAACAAACGGGAACTATACTTTTAAAAATGGGATAACTATTTAGCAAACCGTCAAGGAAACAATATACTAGATTATAATATATTATTTTATAATTTTATAATTGTCAACTAGAAATTAACATCATAACCTTTGTAAAAGCTTTAAAAACATAGCGTACATGGTTTGTAACTTTAAAACGTACGATTACTTTTATGCTAAGAACTTTTTATTTATTTAAGTGGTGATTTTCTAAAACGTGTCGAATTATTTTGTATAATCATTTACTCACGTTTCTTAAATAATACTTGCAAAGTATTATATACTTCAAATTAGTCATTTGATTATTTTGTCTTACTGTAGAATTCACCATATGAATTGTATAATTTCTTATTTTCATATGTAATATATACGGGATATATTACATACTCTGCTATATGATTCACCCTATGAATTATATACGCTTTTTGATATATTTATTTAACCAACCACCAAACTATTCCAACTTTAAATCTAAATCTTTAATCAACGTGTCGCGTTGATGTACTCATTCATCGGGAAACCCAAGTATATCATCCTAGGCTAGACCGTTAGGATCAGCTGCATCTTCTTGGTCGAGCCGTTCCAGTTTCCGTTTTGTCTGGCGCTTAATATGCGCAAACCTAAATCTTTTATCAACGGGTCGCGTTGATGTAATCATCCATCGGGAAACTAAATTCATTATCCTAGGCTAGTGGGACTTAGCAGTTAAGTAAAGCTGCAACTTCTTGATCGAGCCGTTCCGGTTTCCGTCATGATGTGCTTAATATGTGCATTTTCTGCCAATCATTCTACAACATCAATGTGAGTTTATAGCCCCTCTTTCACTTGCTTTACATTTACTTTACAAATCTCGGGGGAGAATACATGCTAAATACAACTTGTTTACATACTCATTACGAACTCGATTACTTGATTTATATCATACTCTTTTCTACTTATGGATTTAAGTACTCAAAGCTATTTACAAATACAACAGTTAATTTTTATTGGACACAAGTGTTTTCGGTTATCATCTCCTGTTTATGTGTTTGCCTAAGTAACATAACCCACCATTGCCCATTATCATGAACTGTTAAATTCTTGACCGGAGGACCGGTTAAGGAAGCGCGAGTGTATAAATAGATCTATTTGGGATTGACATCCCTGTTCGGGTGAGTAGCGCTCACTAGTTTCGACTGTACTGAAACAACGAATGCATACATGTCAGAACAATTTGGATGTTTACGGGTTTGAACATCTACACGGGCCTTTATTTGCATTAAATTGCATACATATATGTCGAGCTTCAGTGTCATGAGCTTAGTGCAACAGTAGATATTATTTATGTGGTACTGTATTTGTTATAGTAGACCCATACATTTTGGAAAATCAACGATCTCACTGTCCATACTACTTATTGAACATTACTAATTTCTGAACATGTTTCATCATATTGCAGCGAAGCAATAAACACTAAACTCTTTTGGTTCTACATTTACTCTTACACTTTTGGCGATTATTATAAGGATTGAAATGGTCATACATACTTTATAAATCTTTGGATTCCAACATTTACATTTATACTTACAAAACTCTATGAACTCACCAACTTTAATGTTGACACTTTTAAGCATGTTTTTCTCAGGTGAATTAGATGCTTGGCTTACTTGATGTGCAATGGAGTCTAAAATTGACAAGATTTCATTTATGGATTTCTACTTACATACAAATGATCAAATCTCGTTGGATTATTTTCAAGCTTTTCATTGTGATGCAATTATGGGACAAATGTTATATCAATTTCAAGAAAATCAACGAGATTACTTTTTAAACGACACATTTAAAGGTCGTTCTCTTGTATCTTGTGCTATTGTATTATGAAGTAACGCCTCCTGGACATATTTCCGCTGCGACACATTTTTGGGGGTGTTACATCAATCACAAGCTTAGAGACTTGTGAGAGCTGAAATTAGCTTAAGTGAGCTTATAAGACAATAGCTTAACATTTGAAAAGAAGTAAGAGCTTATGAGTGAAAACATTGTTAAGAAATCTAAATGAAACTTTTATTAATGACTAAAAATTGGATTACAATACTTAGAAAATGAAATTACAATAAGTTTGAAAATTACACTATTAAAACTAAAAGCTAAAATTACATTAAAAATAAAATAAAAGCTAGACTAAGGTGTCCTGTGTGTGTGTGAGGTGTGGGCTTTTTATAGCCAGTTGAAGAAGCTTCTCGGCTGTTGCTTGCATCCCACGCTCCTTTCAATTATATCCGTACGATCTTCTAATCATTGTAGAATTGATTATGGCCCTTGGATCATGTGATCACTCACACGGATTGCCAAGCTGGCAATCCATTGATGTGACGTTTGTGCTTGTTTTCTGAGTGATTTAAGTGCAAGATTACCCATTCCTTGTGCTTTCACTCCTGCCAACGTGACCTTCTTGCTTAAGTGAGACAATTAGGGCCTTTGAGATTACAAATCTAACCCTGCTATTTTGTACTAAACCACTTGAATTATCTATTGCACCCTTTAATTCATATTTGCCCTTTGATTTGACTGTGGGAAAGTTAGGGAAGACAATGAACAGTAATTATGTTCTTGGCGCCCTTTTTAAATGAAAACGGGTAAAAGGGATTTAAACTTTTGGCTATTGACAAAATGAGTCATTGTGGTTTATAAGGTGAAAGCCTAAGTATTAATTAACTTTCAATCTTGACAGAATTGGCCCCTGGACTTATATAAAAGAGTTATGGGCTTAGGTTTTGGGCTGGGTATGGTTTTAATAGGATTTGGCCCATGTAACTTTGGAAACTTGAGGGACTAGATTTGTAACTTTAGATTTTTGTCTTCTAGTGTTGACTTTGACTTTGAATTCCCGGCTTCTTTTGTGCTCTTCCGTTCTCGTGTCCGTGTTTGCCCGTTTTTGATGGTTTTCTTGTGATTTTTGTCTTATCCGTACCTGCACACACAAAACACAAAAACAAACATATCTTTGCTATTTTTAGTCTGTTTTGGGTCATTTTTGGTCATTTTTGGTGTTAACAGATATGTGTATTTTACACTTATCAACATGCTGCTTCTTCTTGTTCAAGGCAAGTTGACAAATCTCATTGTTGAAGAATGCATTGCTTTTAATGTCTCCTTGCGAATGTTTACAAGAAGCATTGTCATTTAAAGGCGTGTGGAAGATCTTCAATTAGGTGTTGAAAGTTACCAAAAGAAGCTCAACCTCACAAAGCTGGATAAGTACAGATAAGATCTTAAACAAAGGGAAGCTTATTCAGCATACTCTAATCCTAGAGGATTCATTTACCAGAACAAAGTAAAGATGAACAAATTGATGTGTATTGATGAACTGCACAAGTTTAGTGATTGTACACTCAATGATGTTCGGAGTGCTCTTAATGATCGTCTAAAGGGAATTCGGATGAAGTATCTGCCTCAGACTATCTGGAGACAAAGTGATAGAGATAAAGCAGGAGCTATGATCCAGGCAATTGATAAACAGCTAAAGACCAGGAGGATTATGTGGAGCTTAGAGAAATTTGTTAGTGGGAGACCGTACGAGGGTGACTTTCGACTGCTGCAAAGGACCATATGATTTATCATATGATGTCCTCATCATAACAGGTCATTCCTCATAAATAATAAAAACTTGTGAATTTGTATATATGTAGTGTAGACATTATGGTGATAATAAGGAGTGCTCGAGTACAAAATTTTCAAGAATTTCTTAGTAAATTCAAAAATTTTCAAATTATTGTACCCAGCACTGTCTTATATACCCTCATAAATTCAGGGGGAGCAATGGTATGTGTTTAAATACACATACCTTTGACCATTAAAAACGGACTTAAATGATCAAAAACATACCCAAAAATACATTGTATTTGTATGTTTTGCATTTGTATTGTGCAGTTAACGGATATCTAAGAAAAGGACAAAAACAAAGCCAAAACGACAAAACCGAGCACGAGAACGGAAAGGGCATGAAAAAAAGTCAAAAGTCAACCCCAAAAAGTCAAAGTCAAAGCTGAAGCCGAAAACAAAAAAATCTTAAATGGGCCAACCCGTACCATTTAATGGGCTTGGTCAGCCCATTAAGACATCATGTATAAAGGCTTATAAGACTTAAGTCTTATAAAAGCCTTATACCATTTAGGCCCATAA
>BQNB010098587.1:2462-25119 GCA_026074375.1 Tanacetum coccineum
GAATTGGATATTTTAAATGCTTCAAACTGTTGTTTGAAAACAGCCTTCTGCATTTTCTTTGAATTTGCATTACCACCAAACCTAGTTCTGATGGCTTCCCAGATCTCTTTTGCATCATCCATTCCATGAAATCTTCTCATATGTTCTTTGGGAATGGCCATCAGCAAAATATTCTTAGCCTTCCTTTCCTTTTCAACAGCTTGAATCTCTGCAGCAGTAACTGGTGAAAGTACTCGAACAACAAGATCCTTTCTAATTGAAATTCTCTTCTTGGAGTTACCATTCTGAATTACCTTCCATACTTCATTGTCAATGTACTCAAGGTAATGCTCCATCTCCATAGCCCATATATCATACTCCTCCTTCTTCAGAATTGGGAGTTTGATATTTGAGATAGCAGTTGTTTGAGGAATCACTTGTTGTTGTTGTTTAGGTGCGGTACCAGTGTATGATGCATCTTCATGGTTTGATTCTTCACCATCACTGAGATGTTGTGAGAAATCATCATTGGCAGGTTATGATATTTTGTAGGAGAGTGTAGTTTGTTGTTTGTGGTTCTATTGATTCTTCTTTCTCAGAGTCCCTCTAAAGGCTCTAACTATGATGTGCATATTTATATTATCTGTAAAACATATCCTAGATGGGCTTAAAAGATCTCTACAATTCTTTTCTTTTGGTCATACAAATAGAGTGTTTGGATATTCAATTTAAAAGGGAAACGAACAATCATGTACCTTGTTGCTTCATAGAAAACATTCAAGGGCTAGCTCATCACATTCCGCCTGTCCCCACACACATGACAAATATTATGTAAGAAATTGAAGCTACTTTTGCATGAAGCTACTTTTAAGTGTGTTCTTCTCGGCGTTTTACCTATGCTGCTTGACATTCCAGCTACTTTTGCTTGCTGTTAATTATCAGTTCTTCTTTTTCTCATGCCCGCTTTTCACTTTCTTGTTCTCTGCGTATTGCTTCCAATGCTTGAAATTCCAACAGCTTTTGCGCGTTGCTAACCATCGATTCTTTTCTTTTTTGTGAGCGAGTTTTGAACCATAAGTCCACAAAGTTTTTTTTTGCTCTCATAGCAATGCTTTAATGAGAAACTGATTCTATCCGTTGTTGAATTTGGTAACAGTAGTAGCTAATATTGTGACAATGATCGATCCGCAATTTTAGCATATATTAACGGACTGCATAAAAAATTGTTTTCTTAGATTTCCATTCAAACACTGTAACATAATAATCATATATTATTTATAATAATAGAAAATGATGATAAAAATATAAAAAGTTCTAAAAGTGGTTCTTACCTGCTGTTACACGTCTAAAATTTCAGAAAGAAAATGCATGTGATTGCCTTAAAGATCACCTGTTGTCAATTTTTAACTTTGCTCTAGCTCTCAAAGCGGACTAAGAACTGTTTAAATCCTGCACGAACAACAATGTAAATAACAATAGCAATAAGATTATTTCATGTACAAGTCGAAATTCCTATCTACTTTGTGACAGCATGACCATTTAATAGGTGGACTTGAGTTAGTTTTTATCCCTAAGGGTCTGCATAAGGGTTTGTTGTGTTTGGATTTTCTAAACAATAAAATCACAAACTTAGATAGTTAAAGTTACAAATATTTTAAGGATGGTCAAGAAAGATGAGCCATGAATGAAATAATTTTTTATGACATTATTTACCTTAGCTCCATAGGGCGGCATGTAAATTACAGTGTATGCGCACCTTCATTATTTTAGTCGCGTAATTATGATCGTCTTGTTCAGGCTCCTCATCGCTGTGGATATTAAGAGTGGAAAGCATACATGGTTAGTGTAAAACCAAATGAAAAGGTTGATTCAAAAAGCAAAGATATAAAAGTGCAAGATGTTGTTGAGGTTTTAAAGACCAAAACTTTGATTCCAAGGCTTCTTTTCACATAAGGCATATCACATTTAGTAATATACAATTTCAAAATAAGCTCATAAATCCAAACACCCCTCAAACATTAAGCCTTTTGTGTTTTACTCTAAAAAAACTTGTGGTTTACGTAATTTGGCAATTTGGCACCTAATTACTTTAAAGACTTCAAACTAATACAAACCTTGAACCTTCCCCTTTTAGCATCATCCATTTTCTTTAACGCTTTAATTTCGATCTTGTTAGCCACAATCCATTCGTCACTCCTCTTCAGAAACGACTCCGGAACCTCAACCACATGCATATTCCAATAAAACTTGTTAGAGTTGGTAAACAAAAGTACATCTTACATCAAATACGTATATTACTTGCCTAAATAATTGTATTTATAAGCAACACGGATATCAGCATATCCTACAAAAACATATTACAAACAAAACCCATCAGATATAAAACATGAGAATCACATATAAATGCATAAAATTCATAGTTCTATGAAAAAAACTTACTTAATGTAAGTGGGGTTTCATTTTACATGTTTTTAAATCCAAACTTTGCTGAAAATACTAAAAAACAAAACATTATACCTTGGACAAACACTAAGAACTTGAATTGAGTTAATTTATAACCCCTTCAACACAAAAAGCCTTGAAAAATTAAAAATCCTCATTCATTTCAATTACAATCAACTATAACTGCAATAAAATTTGGTTACCAACATACAAACCAAAACCCTTATTCTTTTTTTTCAAATAAACTCAAATGAAACAAATTAACATACTTTTAATTTAATTTGTAATCTTTTTTATTATGTTGGGGCAGCAATATCATACATGAGGAGCAGTAATTGATTTAGGGTTAGAGATAAGTGTATACTGAATAGGGATTTGCGGTGGTGGTAGTTAGGTGTGTGGGGGAGAAAGTGTATAAAAGAATGGGAAAGATGAATGGTGTTTGGGACGTATGAGGGAGGGAGGGACACGTGGATGTGACTAAATATAAATGCGTGGGTATGACAGGTCGGGGCAGTCAACGAACGGGTTTTCCGGCGGGTTAGTTTTTGGCGGGTTGAAGGCCGAAGAGGGCGGGTTCCGGTGGGTTGACCCACCATTGCATTAAATGCATTAAATGAGGCGTACTGCCCTTTAATTAAATTGGATAATATATACTAGGAAAGTTAATGGTTGTACCTACGCACAACGCACAACGCATTCTCTTGTTCGAAAGTTATATTTCTTTTGTGTTTTCAATCGTTTCTAGAGATGTACGTAGTGAAAACTGAATATGTCAAGTGTATAAAAGATGTAATAAAATACATCTTAATTGCCGATACATTTAATAAATAGATATAACAAGTGACTTAGGATCAAATGAGAAGAAAACTTAAAATAAAAAGAATGAGAAATAATTATAATTACATATTTGAGATGCATCAAGTTGATTTAAATGCATCTCTAGTCTTTTAGATGCATCATAATATGTTTTCTAGCTCGAAATTAGATGCACATAAATATATTAGATGTATTTCATCAAGTTAGGCAAATCCTATGCATTGTTCGTCCTTTGTGCATCAAATGTGTTGCTAGTACTATTTTGCGCCGTTTTAACTTCAAAATCACTTTCGAAACTAATTGTGGTGCATCTAAATGAATAGAGATGCATCTCATTCAAGTCGATGCATCTCAAATGTATGATTATGATTATTTCTCATTCTTCTCAATTCTTCTTAGTAGATCCTTACCCTATAACAAGTTATGAATGTCCACGCTTCGTCACGACTAGTTTTGTTTAACATGTTTCGGGCAAATATTATAATAGGTGAATTGAAGTTAAGCTTGCAAATTAACTTGTGTGTATACATAATCGTCTACCTATTTTTTCTAAAGTTTGCAAATTAGATTGTGTGTGATTCGTATTCAAAACATTAGATAATAGTTAGGCCCGTTTTCCCCCCAAAATTACGTATGTAATTTAACTATATACTAAGAGGGGGAGTTATTTTGGATACCTCCCTTTTTTGGATATTGGAGGACAAATCCTAGTCATCCATCTAAAAACAATCAAGGGACCATATAAATAAACTTTTATTAATAAATAAAATGAAAAATAATAAAAAAGCGAAGGGGCATTTTGGTCACACACCAACCACCCACTCCCCCGATCATTACCCACACATTTCAAAAAAGAAAAATAAACCGTCTTTTTCTCTCTCTTAAACACATAGTAAAAACACACACTACTCACACATTTACACCGATAAAAAAATACACACTAAAAACACACATAAACTCTAAATTTAAATAATAATCATCTAAATCTAAGCAAAAATCATCTAAAAATGGAAGGTAATGACGACGCTGAAGGTTCGGGTAAAACGAAGCTCAAATACAAGATTAAAATCATCGATTCAGGTATAAAAAAACACATCATCTACTTATTTTACTATCATTTATGATTAAATAATGAAGCGCGGTGTTAATAGAGTTTTTGATGAATATATTGTGATTTTTACTGATATTATTGTGTTTTAAATGAATAAAACTGTGATGATAAGTTAGATTATGACTGATTATAGATATTTTGATGATATGATTGTGATAAGCAAGAAATTTAGTTATAGTTAGAGTATGCTGATGATATTAGGGTTTTAATGAAGAAAATATGTGATTAAAAATGATTTGTAGATGATATTGTGATTTTAGAGCCGAAATGATAGACTATAAACTAGTTTGAGTAACAGAATGATAGTGTAAGAGAAAGGCTAAACCTTTGTCGAAGCTGTATGTTAATCCTAAAACAAAACCGAAGGCATATTCTACATTAAACAGATAGAATATGGTGTCTTAGTGAAAAATCATATATGATAAATTTCAGGAAAAACTGTAAAAAAAATAAAAAACTATATCATACATGATACAAATTAGGTTTTTATCGTTTATTGAGCTTTTGTTGATGTCATTGGTTTTAAAACACGAAGCATGCAGTTAAGGCTGCAGCTGAGCCTCAGCCTTTGCCTTCGACAACGCCGCATGCTATCTGCCGCTAAGACTTCAAAAAACCAAAAATAATAGCCTTCACTTTGTTGGAATTAAGCATAAATCAGATATGATTGTTGAAAAATGTACGTTTGTCTAAATGTAGGTTCTACTGTCGCAAAAAACCTACAAAAGAAAAGAATACGACAAACCGGAGAAAGCTTGGATCACCATCCATAGGTAAGCTATTTTAATATAAGATGTGATATAAGATACAACAAATACTATCATAGCTGATAATATAAAACATAAACATTTTTATTGCAGGCAGAAACTTAAAAGTGAATGAAATGCTAAAGAATAAAAAAGCCGAAGATGAAGCTAATAGAATAGCCGAGGAAGAAGCCGTTGCTAAAGCTAAAAAAGAAGAAGAAGACACTGAAGGCACATTTATTTGATATAAACTTCTCAACTGCTATTATTGTATATCAAATATGATTGTTAATATGCCTATACATGATTAATGAAAAAAATATGTTTTCTAAAAATTGTAGATAATGATGAGAATGTAGAAAAGGATGTTGAAGAAAATAATGATGAAAATGATGATGCCGCTGCTAAATCTAAAGAAGAATTATTAGATGAACTAGAAACTACAAAGAAAGCAGCTGATGAAGAAGCTAAATCGGCAGAAGAACAGGCAACGAAGCAAGCTGATGAATAAGCAAAAGAGAAAGAAGCCAAAAAAGCTGCTCAAGCTAAAGCTGAAAAACAAAAAGCTATCAAAAAAGCATCTAAACAAAAACATGTAGAAGAAACCGAAGCCATATATATTTGTTATAAACTTCTCATCTGCTTTTATTGTATATCAAATACGATTATTAATATCTTTAGTAAAATTGTAGATAATGATGTGAATGTAGGCAAAAACCAAGGCTGTCAAACTCGCGAGTTTACACGTAAGATCGTATGATCTTACGTGTCCACATGATAAAATCGTGTAGGATCATTGTAGGATCGCATCAGAGGTAGGATCCCAAGTAGGATCGTAAACTCGCCCGTAAGATCGTAGGATCGCCTGTCGATACGAGTTTACCAAATTACCAAGTTACTAACTTATTGACTTACATACTTACTAGACCATTACTTTTTTAGGCCCAAAAATAAATAATACGGGTCCACTGATCTTAGTATCAAGTATTGACGTTTCATTCCTAGATTTTCTAATCATTACACCTAATTATCTACTTTTCCCAAATTGAAATTACATGAAACAAATTAGGGTTCTTCTTCTCATGTTCTAGCTACCTTAAGCAAAAAATTTCTTACAGGTAATTGTTGTTTTTTCTTTTACCTTTTCATAGTTTTAACTATTAACCTTTAAGTTTTAATTCAGATAGCTTAATTGTAGTGATACTAGTTAAGTACTTTGTTCTGAGACGTTTATTATGCATGTTATGTAAATTTATTCTGCTAAATCGTAAATGTGACGATTGAAACTTGAGTTTTTTGTGTTGTACTTTTACTTTGGTATTTTAAATTTGAACTTTGACATTTTTAAGAGGATATTATATAAATTTATATTTAATGATGAGTAGAAATAAAAATAGTTTGACTCGTTTATCCATTGCTTACAGAACATGATAAATTGGTAGGATCTTACGATCTCGATCCGATCTTACGATATCGATCTTGCAAAGAAAAAAAAGATCCTAGGTGGGATCGCGATCTTGCCAGCCTTGTGAAAAACTACTGCGACAAACCAAACTGATAATGAAGAGGATGCCGAAGAAAACAATGGTGTAGATCAAATTTTTAACAAGATACAAACAATGCCGTTCTTGAACACATCTATAAGATCGAAGAAAAAAGAAGCTGATAAAGGTACATTTCTACTCTTAGTATCACATATGATGTAACATGTAAAACCACCTCATCTATAATGATAATATTTTATTTGTTAAACCATATATGATATTATATAAACTAATACAAAATTTGATGCAGGTCTCACAAAAACAGTTGCTGAGAGCTTATCAGAAATGCAAAAAGAAACAAAAAGGAAAAAAAAGAGCAACTTGAAAAGAAAAGAAAGATAGAAACAGAGAAGAAAGCAAAAGAAGAGAAAGATAAAAAACCAATAAACACCAACAAGAGGAAGCTCGAAGAGGTTGAATATGAACAACCTGCAAACAAAAAGTCCAACAAAAAAAGATGAAGTGCACGGGGAAAATGAAAAAATCTGGAAGGCAGGAACAAGTAAATATGGAAGAATCAGCTAGCGAAGATCTCAACAAGGAAGATTGAAGGAGAAAACAATGAGGATTAGATACGTCTAGCGACCAAAAGTGAAAATGAAGAAATCATGGATGAAAAAACAAAGAAGACAAAAAATAGAGAAAATAGAAAGAAACTTCAACGTCAAAAGGGAAAAGGACGAAGAAGGTTGAAGAAGAAGAGAATATAGGATCAGATGAGGAGGATAGAGGAAGCAAGAGCGAGAATGAAGTGTTGTTTGTTGCAAAAGGAAAGAAGCGAGAAATAATGAAAAAGAAAACAAAAGCTTCTAATTCAAAAGAAAAGAAATTGAGAAACAATGCAAGTAATGACGAAGATCATAAAGAATCAGAATCAGAAGAGGATGTTAAGAAATTCAAGAAAGTTAAAAAGGAAAGAGCAGAAGAAGCTCAAAAGCTATCAAAGACGATGACATACCTGACTTGTAACACAATATTATCACCAAAAGCTTTATATGATGCTATGAGTGGTTTATCAGAAGTTAGGAAGAGATGTTTAAAAGAATTAGGGTTTAAGAGATACATCCACTTCCTGATTGTTGATCTTCCATCGACTCTGGCTTACCATGTGATTGAGAACTTCCATACACCAAGCATGGAACTTCGATTACAGAAGGGTTCAATCAAGGAAACAAGGCAAAAAAATCCATGAAATACTTGGGATACCGACAGGGAAGACGAAGTTAGAAGATCTAGAACAAAGAACTTTTAACGATCCTTTCATTAGAGAGTGGGAAGCCCAATACAGTGATCTTGGAAAACAAGCACCACCAGCAATTGGTTTACAAATCTCAAGTACACACGAAGCAGACTTCATGTTCAAGATGAATTTCATAACTCATTTCGAAAGTACTATGGGAACATTAGAAAATGGTGGAAGGGTGCCGATAAAGTTGCTAAAATGTATTAAAGAGGATGATGATATAGCAGAGATAGACTAGTGCGGCTATATATTGGATTGCTTAAAAACTAGTAAGCTTAATTGGAAAGACGTGAAGACTAAAAAGAACTTCTACTATGGGCCACTCACGTTATTATGTGTAATTAATCTTAAATATTTATAATTATTGATTATCTAACGCGGTTAAACATATACAAATATATTCTTACACATTTTTTTGTACAAAAAAAGCTGCTATACCTGGACTCAGCATTCTTTCTAAATCTTCATACTATCTGTCATAGACCAGTAACCAGAAGCTGAAACACTGATGTATGCTAAAACACACATCCTTATAACCTCGTAAAACACTATTAATATGACTAAAAATACTAAAATATCCTTAATTATATTGCAAATATGTTTGTTTGGTATTTTTATGTCTTGCAGGTAAAAATGATTGAAAACAAAGCAAAAACGGGTAATTTCGGGTTCGTTTCGATCAAGAGTGCTTAATATTCAAGATCATGACAAAGTCGTGAAAAGTCCCCGAGCATGCCATTGGAAAGAGCGAGAGATTACGAGTCCAACGGTGCCCTCAGATTTTATTGGGCCAACCCGTGACCCATTTTATGGGTCGGGCCAACCCATGCTATCTATAAGCCCAAGTTAGGCCCAACAAGTTTTTTTAAGCCCAAAACAGATATGATAAAATCTGATTTAAAGAGGAGGTGGTGACGTCATTGTCACGTGGGCGAAATTAAATCAAATGGTGTCACGTGCTGGCGCACTAATAAAAGAAGGGGCGAATGTGACGAAGATACGTGGCAAGGAAAATTATGTATAACTTTCAATTCACTGCAATGAATATCAAACGGACGAAAGTTCTTGCGTATAAGGAAAGCTGCTTCAAAGGACACGTGGCCTCCATCCGTTGGCTAATCCAAGGAATTTCAGTCTGCGATCCGAGGTTACTCATTTCCAAGCCAATCATTGGCTTAAATGATTGGGTTAAATTTACAAAAACACCCCCTCACACCCTATAAAAGGCAACCCGCTCCTCTCATTTAGGGACATTAGGAATTAGTTTTTTTAGTTTTCTCTAGTTTTAGTTTACCTTATTTTAATGTTTTAGCTTATTTTAAATTCTAAGCTTATTGTAAAAGCTATTATCAGCTTATTGAATATTGTAAGTGCTTATTATTATGAAATGAATATGATGTTTGTTTGCTTTTTAATGTGGCTATTGGTTAGTTATTTTTTTTGCATAAGAGCTTATCAAATAAGCTAATATCGTGAGCTTATTTCCTTAGCTTATTCGTTTCAAATCTCCTTAAAAGCTTTAAGATAGTCTCCTATAAGCTCTCTAAAGCTTATTCGAATCAATCTTATAAGTTTTAAAGGACTTTCATTGTAATAAGCTAGAATAAGCTCGGATCTAGCTTATTTTCGTGCTTATATTGCTTTAGTATTCTTAAAAGCTCATCTTATCTGATTTAATAAGCTCCTAAATAGCTTATTTGAATTATTTAAGCTTGTATTGTTTTTGTTTAGCTTATTTGCTTATTCGAGTTAAGAATTAAATCGTTTAAGTCCTTTAAGCTTATTTAAATTGCAAGTTGCAGATTTAGTTTGCTTATTAATTTAGTTTAGTGCTTAGATCGTTTTGAATTTTGGCTTATTGAGTGTTATAGCTTTAGAACTCGTATTAAATCTAGTTTTGATTAAATGTTTAAGTGTTATTTGTGCTTATCTAGTTTGTCTAGTGCTCTTGGATTAATCTGATAGCTTATTTTGTAGTGATTATCAGTGATTTGTCTCGTTTAGAATTGCTAGAGTTTATTCGATTTTAGTCTGTTTCGTTTTTGTTTGGATTTGTCATCTTAATTGATTACTCGTTGCTTATTTGAATTAAGTTATTCGTATGATTGTTATCATGGCTTATTCTATAAGCTTATCGTATACTTCGGCTTATTCAGTTTTGTTTAGTTTACTGAAGTCGTGTTAAGCTAGTTCTATTATTGTTTTGGGCCACATTTAGATTTTGGGCCACAGTTAGCTTTTGGACCTCATTAGATCTGTTGGGCCTTGTTAGGATAAGACTGGGCTTGCGTTTTGGTTTGTAAAATTCTCCGTTGGACTTGCGATTGAAGTCTGGGCCACACTTGATTTATTTGGGCTTGCGTAGTACAACGGATTTGGGATTTTGCACTAGATTTATATAAACTGTTTTCATATAACATTGTTTTATGTTTAGTGATTTTTGGTACCGGTCAACTCATGAGGCGTGGAGCTTAAGGATTTAATAAGCTAGAAAGAATTTGGTTATTTTCTTTAGCTTATTAAATCGGGTGGTTATCGTTTATTTGCGGCTCTTCAATTCGGTCCCATTTTCTATCATTTTTCAATTCATTAGTGTAGATTTAGAATAAAATGTTTAGCTTTGTTTATTTGATCATTATGCTTAGTGAGTAGTTAATTAGTGCTTGTTAAGTGATATAGTGAATTAAGAATTAAGTGTGGATTTGAAAAAAGGTTTTGTTGATTAATAATCTTCGATTATTTAGATTTGTAGTTTGAATGTTTTAAATGACAAAATCCGGAAAAATAGTCAAACTACACGTCTAGTAATTAATATCTTTTTAAGAGGTTTTTGTCAAAATAAACCAACGTTGTGAGATAATTGTCTTGTCTAAGAAAATTAATTCGTTCATAAACCTTGATTCACACTTAAGGAACTTTTTCACGTCACTTAGCAAACATTTTCATCTTATAAATCTTTTAGATCATTTTTGCATAATTCTTGTAGTTTAATTGATAAGTATAATTCTAGTATTTATATTAGTATAATTTTCTTAGTATTAAAAATAGTTTTTAAACCAAAAATCTAAAAAGATAATCAAGCATTTTACTCCAAAACATAAACATGGTTTTCAATTCAAATCTCGTTGTGATTTCGACACTCGGACGATTGATCATTGTTTGTCCTCAAGTAATTTTTATTTCTAACGGGAATATTATTACCGATACGTTTATGACGAATCAAACACTCTGATCATAAGGAAAATGATAATAATGGAAACAAGAAAAAGATGCTTGAGAAATCTAGAACATCATGGAGAGTTGGACCCTGAAGAAGAGCAGACTGATATTGATTTGTACAAAGGATTTAAAGGTGGCAATTTTAGACCCATGGGTCTAGATGGGTCTTGTTGGTTAAATATTTTTAAGGGATGGGGTCTAGATGGGTCTCTCTTAAATTTATAGATGGGTCTAGCATTTTTCCCTTAATATTATAGATGGGTCTTGTTGGGACTTTTATCTCCTATTGAAGATCCCGAAAAGTTATTAAGTCGAAAAAGTCGAAGTGAACCGTCACTCCTTTTTGATCTAGAAGAAGACGATATGGCCGGACAAGCTCTGCCGTAGGGTCCGATACCTGACCTCTGCTCGATGGAGGAGTTATTTCAGGAACCAACCGATGGTGTGGGGGATGCAATCGTTGTACCCTCGATCTTCTAAACATTCAAATTGAAAGATCCGGGTTTTTTTTTTATTACTTATTCCTAGTAACCGCCATCGCTTTTCATGGTTTTGAAAACGATGATCCTCACTCTCATATTCGACGATTCACAAAAATAACACAAACATTTAAACTTAATAACGTTCTGAGTGACGTTGTTAAACTGTTGTTATTTATGTTTTCTCTTGAGGGAGTAGCCTGAACTTGGCTTGAAAAAGAACCTCCTAATTCTATCACAACTTGGAACGATCTTGTGTCCAAGTTCGTGAACCGTTTCTTTCCTCCTTCTAAGACCACCAATCTTCGAAATGAAATCACGAGATTTCAACAAAGATTCGGTGAGACATTTTCTGAAGCCTGGGACCGATTTAAAGATCTTCTTAACAAATGTCCCCATCATGGCTTTTCTCCTCTCCATCAGATTGATACTTTCTATAATAGTTTAAATCAATCTGATCAGGAGATTCTCTTAATTCTGTAGCTAATGGTAATTTCTTAACCAAGAATACCCAAGAAGCTTTGACTATTATTAAGAACAAATCTAAAGTTCAAACTTCTAGAAACAAGAATCAAGTTTCAAGTGCTAGTGGGAGCTCAACTCAAGATACCCATGTTATCGCTCTCACTAAGCAGGTTGAACCTCATCTCTCTTCTATGAACCGACCGGTTAATTCTTATAAATGATTGTCAGACTTGTGGTGGTCCACATGCTTATTATGAGTGTCAAGCCACCGGTGGCTACACTCAAGAGGACGAATATGCTACTATGAGAACCTATAACCAGGGTGGTAATTCTTACCAACCCTAAGGTAACCGTATTCTTTTAAGCTATCGTTCTAATAATTACCTCAGACCACCAGGATTTAATAATCAGAATCAGGGAAACAATGAGGGATATAATCAAGGAAATAATCAGGCTTATCAGAATGACCAAAACAGAAATACCCAGAATCAAAACCAAAATAGAAATAATCAAAACCAAGGGTATAACCAGAACAGAGGACATAATTTTAACTAGGGTAATAATCAAAATCAGGGATATAGTCAAAACCATGGTCAAAATTACAATCAGAACCAAGTTCCAGATCAATCTCCTACGGATGAATGGTTGAGACAGTTGTTTATATCAAACCAAAATCAACAGGCTTTTAATCAATCAATGTAAAACGAAATGTCAAAAATAAAAAAGATTCTATTTTAGAGACCTCAGGGTGCATTGCCTAGCAACACCACAACTAACCCTCAAGCGGATATCAAAGCAATCACCACTTGGAGTGGCATTGTTTTAGATGGACCCTCAGTTCCACCTCCTCCTCCTTTTTCTTCTTCTAAGGAGGTGGAACGAGACCTGGAGATGATCATGGACCAGGTACCTACCGAGAGTACCATTAGAGTCCTACCTCCGGTTGTCCAGTCACCTCCTACTCCTGTTTCTTTTGAGATTCCTCCTATTCCTTCTTCTTTTGAGCTTCCTAAGCGGAATCCTCATCAGCCTCCCATTCCTTATCCTTCAAGGCTGAACAAGGAGAATCTTCAAGACAAGTCTGATATACAAATTCACAAGTTCTTACAAATGTTTAAGAAACTTCACTTCAATATCAGTCTTGCCGAAGCTTTAGCTCTTATGCCAAAGTACCATAAAATGTTAAAAGATCTCCTTTCCGATAAGGAGAAACTATTAGGATTGGCAAATACTTCTCTGACTGAGAATTGCTCAGCGGTCCTCCTCAAAAAGTTACCCGAAAAACTCAGAGACCCTAGGAGATTTCTCATACCATGTGATTTTTACGATCTTGAGTCATGCATGGCCCTAGCCGATCTAGGTGCTAGCATTAACTTAATGCCTCTTTCTGTATGAAAAACTATCTCTTTAGAATCTTACAAACCACTCGCATGACCCTCGAGTTAGCTACTAGGTCTATTGCCTATCCAACCGGTATAGCCGAGGATGTTTGTGTGGTGGGCAAGTTTACATTCCTAGCTAACTTCGTTGTTGTCGACTATGACATCGATCCTCGTGTTCCCCTTTCTTAGATGGATACCCTACCTGAGACTGCCCTCTTTAGTCCCGAGTATACGGAGAAGAGCTTATTTTGAGAGACGATGATGAAAAATTGATCTTTCATGCTGATAGCACTTCGAAGCATTATTATAAGCATGGAAATGAGTCAATTAATATGATTAATTTCATTGACATCACATGCGAGGATCGTTTTCCCAAAGTGTTAAAAATTAAGAAATCAAATCATCCCTCGAGTGGCAGTACCACTCCTCTTTCTGATTCTCTTCCTAGTCTCACACCTTTTGAGACTACCTAATTATTTTCTCGAAGAGTTCGCCGATGAACTCGCTCTTCTTGACCCATTTCCACCGGGAAATGAGGATGATAATTTTGATCCCGAAGCTGATCTTAGAAAAATTGAATATTTGCTGAACCAAGATCCATCGACTGAGTCTTCGCCTAAGTCTGATATTGAGATTATTGATCCCCATTTCTCGGAGGTTCACCGACAACCTGCTCTCGGTTTACTCACCTCCACTGGGAGATAGACGATGATGACACTGATGATGTCTTTATTTGACACTTAAGTCTGACAATGATGAATGGAAAAAGCTTTTGTATGGTGACAATTTTAATGACATTCACTATGGAAAAGATAAAATTAAGGACTCTAAAATAAAGATTTTAATCGATGAACTTGAATCTTCTGAATCAAATGTTTTACCTCCTCAGTTACTCACAAGTGACCCGACTCTTCTTGAGGAGTCATCTGAGTCATCTGGGATTGCTACTTTGCTATCATCTCCCTTCGAAAATGAGGACAAGGTGTTCAACCCAGGCATACTCATTTTGGGTAGAACTCAGGTTTTCAATGATGAATCAAAAGATAAAGATTTTAAAGTGAATACCTCAACTGAGGCACTTTTAATTCTTGAGGAACGTAACTTTCTATCTATCTCTTCTGATCAAGAACTCCTTTCTCACTTAGAGTTATCTGTGACTGAAACTTTGCTATCATTTTCATCTGAAAATGAGGACAAAGTTTTCAATCCCGGGAATACACATTTCAAAAGAGTTCACTCTTTCACTCTAGGATATTCATCGACCTATGAAACTTTCAAGAACGAACTAAAGTTCATCATAATAATTTTAAATGAAGGTCCGATGAAGATTTTTCTGTTCTTCTGCATCTGCCCCAAGGACAAAGGAATTCGGGGAGAGTCAAGCTAGAGACTGGCACAAAAATAAGCGCTTCTTGGGAGGCAACTCATGTCTTTTATTATTTCTATTTTCTTACTAAATAAGTGTGTGATTATATAGCCTAAGTGTGGGGGTGTGCTTCTTTCTAATGGTTTGTGGGGCCGTTTTACTTGCAGGATTCCTTAAGATCGTAAAGACTCGTGCTTGTTTTCAATCATCTAATCGCCCGGTCTTCGATCTTCTGCTTATTTTTTTGGAATCCTCAATCCTGATTATGTTTATTTATTATGTTTCCCCTTTCACACTTGGAATTACTAGAATATGCCTTTATCGTCCTTAAGTGTGGGGGTAATACATGATATTTTTGAACATTGAGGCCAATGTTCGGTTCTAAGTGTGGGGGGGATTTCTATTGAAATATGATCATACCTGTGCCTGCTGTTTCCCATGCAACCCCGTTTTAACCTAAATATTACTTTATTTTAGGCTTAAAAAAATCTCTCTTAGTTTTTTGTTAGATATGTGAATAAGTAGGCCTGTAGAACTAAGGATATTTTGACTTGACCGAGTATTAAACTCTAGCTTTTCCCTTAGCTTTCGAGACTAAGCGTTTGCTTAACTTTAAAATTTTGCAAAGAACAAAAAATGATAGAGTTAAATATAAGTTAGATGCTAAGCGTGGAGTAGTTGGATCTCTTTAGAGCTCATAGAGGTTAATTGTGGCTTTTTGCTCCCACCAGCTTAATAAACGTTATATAATTGTTAAATAAATAAAGTTACTTTGGTTTTTGCGATTCTTAGTTTAAATCCCTTCGTAGAGATTCCTTCTGGTGAAAGTAAGGTACACATCGAGGTTCTGTCAGTGTTGTGGGGAAATAGGCTACCGGGTCTTGTCGGTTAGGACGCCCGATGTCTCGGTAGTTAAATGACCACGGGACTTGAAATTTGGCTATAATAATAATAATAATGTAATAAACTGAAGCCGAAATAAGACCACTGCTTCTTGTCGGTTAGGACGCCCGATGTTGCAGTCGTTTAAAGGGTGGAGGTAATAATAATAATAATAAGAACTGTGGGCTGATAAAAGTTTACTGTCTCTGGTCGGTTCGCTCCCGATGTGGCAGTCTTCAAAAGAAGGCCCATAGTAATAATAATAATCCGAGACTGATAAAAGTTTGCTGCATCTGGTCGGTTCGCTCCTGATGTTGCAGCCTTCAAAAAGGTCGAGGAAATTACCGAGGTCGAAATAAGACTACTGGCTCTTGTCGGTTAGGACGCCCGATGTGTCAGTTGTTTAAAGGACCGAGGGATAATAATGTTGCAATAATAACAATAATAATAAATCCAAATTTCAACTCCGGGGTTATCTAAATAAAGCCTCCGTCTCTGGACTCGTAGTTGAGTTGTTTCGGATGAAATAAAAAGGATAACCCCTAAATCATGCGAAATTAGAACCTTAATGTGGACTTTATTCTCACCATATCGTCTCTTTAGGAAAGGATTTCAAACTAATTATGGTCTAAACCGGGTTTTCTTTATAAAAATAAGGCCATAATTTATTTGTCACCAATAATAATAATAAAATCTTTAGAGGATTTAGGAATAATGGGAGCGAAAAGTTAAGTTTTTTACTTACACAATTAGCATTTATGAGTAGTTTTAGCATCTAATCTTATATTTGGCTGTGATTTCGTTTTATGCTTAGTTTGGGGATTGTGAAAAGTCGAGGATGACGAACTCTAGTTTTTAAAGCCTATTAGTTAAATTTATCTTAATCTTTTTCTTTTACTTTAATAAGTGGTTAAAACGGGGGCGCTTTCGAAATAAATAATTATTGAACCTTCTTAATGGACCTTTTATGTTATTGTTTGATAGTGAGGGGTCATAAGTTAACGCGGGGTTAAATTAATTATTTTCGAGCTTGTTTTATAAACATTGCGTGTGGGACCAACAATGTGTTAGTGTGGAGGAATTTGATGTGTACTAAAACACACATCCTTATAACCCCGTAAAACACCATTAATCAGACTAAAAATACTAAAATATGCTTAATTATATTGCAAATATGCCTGTTTGGTATTTTTATGTCTTGCATGTAAAAATGATTGAAAACTAAGCAAAAACGGGTATTTTCGGGTTCGTTTCGATCAAGAGTGCTTAATATTCAAGATCATGACAAAGTCATGAAAAGTCTCCGAGCATGCCATTAGAAAGAGCGCAAGATTACGAGTCCAACGGTGCCCTCGAATTTTATTGGGCCAGCCCGTGACCTATTTTATGGGTCGGGCCAGCCCATGCTATCTATAAGCCAAAGTTAGGCCCAACAAGTTTTTTTAAGCCCAAAACAAATATGATAAAATCTAATTTGAAGAGGAGGTGGTGACATCATTGTCACGTGGGCGAAATTAAATCAAATGGTGTCACGTGCTGGCGCACTAATAAAAGAAGGGGCGAATGTGACGAAGACACGTGGCAAGGAAAATTGTGTATAACTTTCAATTCACTGCAATGAAGATCAAACGGACGAAAGTTCTTGCGTACAAGGAAAGCTGCTTCAAAGGACACGTGGCCTCCATCCGTTGGCTAATCCAAGGAATTTCAGTCTACGATCCGAGGTTACTCATTTCCAAGCCAATCATTGGCTCAAATGATTGGGTTAAATTTACAAAAACACCCCCTCACACCCTATAAAAGGCAACCCGCTTCCCTCATTTGGGGACATTAGAAATTAGTTTTTTTAGTTTTCTCTAGTTTTAGTTTAGCTTATTTTAATGTTTTAGCTTATTTTAAATTTTAAGCTTATTGTAAAAGCTATTATCAGCTTATTGAATATTGTAAGTGCTTATTATTATGAAATGAAGATGATGTTTGTTTGCTTTTTAATGTGGCTTATTAGTTAGTTATTCTTTTTTCGCATAAGAGCTTATCAAATAAGCTAATATCGTAAGCTTATTTCCTCAGCTTATTCGTTTCAAATCTCCTTAAAAGCTTTAAGATTAGGGGTGTGCAGAAAACCGAAAAACCAAACCTAAACTGAAAAAAACCAAGAAACCGAAATCGAAAAAACCAAAACCGACTGAAAAACCGATGGTTCGGTTTGGTTTTAGTGAAAACAAAAACCGAGAAAAAACCGAACTGACAAAGTACATATAATCTTAAAAACTCGTGTTTCAATTGTTTCTCAAATGTGTCATTTATAAAACATAAAGATCTATCATCCAAAACTTTTTGTGGTCGTTTATTTTTTATTATCATTATTGTATCAATTTACGAGTCATAAACAATTCTTTTTAATATATTTTCTTTATTATCGTTAGTGTTTTTATTGTCATTATTTTGTGTTTCTTGATTTTTAAAACTTGAAAATGATATTTTATGTTGCATTAGAAATTTGACCATTGAAAGGCGAAACCGGGATAAAAAATATAGAAACCGAAAAAACCAATAAACCAAACCGAAAATAAACCAAAAACCAAAAAACCGAACCTATATAAAACCGAAACCAAACGGTTTCTAAAAAGCAAATACCGAATATTTTCGGTTCGGTTTTGTTCGGTTTTGGTTTTAGCCAAAAACCGAACCAAACCGAACCATGCTCACCCTTATTTAAGATAGTCTCCTATAAGCTCTCTAAAGCTTATTCGAATCAATCTTATAAGTTGTTTAAGGACTTTCAGTTGTAATACGCTAGAAAAGCACGGATCTAGCTTATTTCGATGCTTAGATTGCTTTAGTGTATCTTAAAAGCTCCATCTTATCTGATTTAATAAGCTCCTAAATAGCTTATTATATTCATTTTGAGCTTGTATTGTTTTTTGTTTAGCTTATTTGAGCTTATTCAAGTTAAGAAGTTAACCGTTAAGTGCTTTAACTTAATTATATTTCTAGGTTGCCCTGATATTTGTTTTGCTTATTAATTTATTATAGTGCCTTAAATCATTTGAATTTTGGCAGCTTATTGAGTGGTATAGGCTTTAAACTCGTATAAATCTAGTTTATTTTAAATGTTTTAAGTGTTATTTGTGCTTATCTAGTTTGTCTAGTGCTCTTGGAATTAATCTGAGAGCTTATATTGGTAGTGATTTCACATGGATTTGTCTCTTTTTAGAATTGCTAGAGTTTATTCGATTTAACGTCTTTTTCGGTTTCGTTATGACTTCATCTTAATTGATTACTCGTTCTATATGAATTAAGTTGTTCGTAGATTATTATCATGGCTTATCTATAAGCTTATCGTATACTTCGGCTATCCAGTTTTGTATAGTTTACTACCTGAAGTCGTGTTAAGCTAGTTCGTATTATTGTTTTGGGCCACTTTAGATTTGGGCCACCAGTTAGCTTTGGACCCATTAGATCTGTTGGCCTTTTTAGATAAGACAGGGCTTGCGTTTTGGTTTGTAAAATTCTCCGTTGGACTTGCGATTGAAGTCTGGGCCACACTTGATTTATTAGGGCTTGCGTATACAACGGAGATTTGGGATTTTGCACTAGATTTATATAACTGGTTTTCATATAACAATGTATTATGTTTAGGTGATTTTTGTATCGGTCAAACTCATGAGGCGTGGAGCTTAAGGATTTAATAAGCATAAAGAATTTGGTTATTTTCATTAGCTTATTAAATCGGGTGGTTATCGTTTATTTGCGGCTCTTCAATTTCGGTCCCATTTCTAATCATTTTTCAATTCATTAGTGTAGATTTAGACTAAAAGTTTAGCGTTGTTTATTGATCATATGCTTAGTGAGTAGTAATTAGTGCTTAATGATATAGTGAATTAAGAATTATGTGGATTTGAAAAAAAGGTTTTTGTTGATTAATAATCTTCGTTATTTAGATTTGTAGTTTGAAATGTTTTAAATGACAAAAATACCGGAAAAATAGTTCTAACAACACGTCTATAATTAATATCTTTTTAAGGGTTTTTTTGTCAAAATAAACCAACGTTGTGAATAATTTCTTGTCTAAGAAAATTAATTCGTTCATAAGCCTTGATTCACACTTAAGAACTTTTCAATCACTTAGCAAACATTTTCACTTATAAAATCTTTTAGATCATTATTGCATAATTGTCCCCTTAGGTTTTAATTGATAAGTATATATACTAGTATTATAATTAGTATAATTTTCTTAGTATTAAAAAATAGTTTTTAAACCAAAAATCTAAAAAGATAATCAAGCATATTACTCCAAAACATAAACATGGTTTTCATTTCAAATCTCGTTGTGATTTCGACACTCGACTATTGATCATTGTTTGTCCCATAATTTTTATTTCAAACGTTATATAATTACCGATACTTTATGACGAATCAAACACTCGGTGATCATAAGGAAAATGATAATAATGGAATCAAGAAAAGAAGCTAGAAGAAATCTAGAACAATCATGGAGAGTTGGACCCTGAAAGAATAGCAGACTGATATTGATTTGTACAAAGATTTAAAGGTGGCAATTTAGACCCCATGGGTCAAGATGGTCTTGTTGGTTTATATATTTTTAAGGGATGGGGTCTAGATGGGGTCACTCTTAAATTTATAGTGGTCTAGCATTTTTCCCTTAATATTATAGATGGGTCTTGTTGGGTAAAAATATTTTTAAGGGATGGGTCTAGTTGGGTCTCCCTTAATATTTATAGATGGGTCTTGTTAGGTATAGCATTTTTCTTCCGTTTTTAAAGTTTTTATACTTTTTTGACTGATTTCGACCGTTTTTGACCGATTTCGTCTATTTTCGACAGATTTCGACCGTTTTCGTCTGTTTTCCACCATTTTTGACCGATGTCCATCGATTTCGACAGTTTTCGACCGTTTTTGACTGTTTTCGACCGATTTCGATCAATTTCGACCGTTTTCGACCGATTTCGACCATTTTCGTCCGTTTTCGACCGTTTTCGTCCGATTTTGACCGTTTTGACCATTTTCGACCGTTTTCGATCGATTTTTACTGTTTTCAACAGTTTTCGACTGATTTCGACCGATTTCGACCATTTTCGATCGATTCGACCGATTTCGATTGTTTTTGACCGTTTTCGATCGATTTTGACCGTTTTTGACCGTTTTCGACCGATTTCTATCATTTTTGAACATTTTCGACCAATTTCGACAGATTTCGACCGATTTTGATCGTCTTAGTACGTCTTCGATCAATTTTTATCGATTTCGACCGATTTTGACCGTTTTCGTTCGTTTTCATCCGATTTCGACTTTTGTCGACCGTTTTCGTCTGTTTTCGACCAATTTCGATAATTTTTGACTGATTTTGACCATTTTCGTACGTCTTCGACTGATTTTTTCCGTTTTCGTACGTCTTCGGCCATTTTTGTCCATTTACTTACATTTTGTACGTTTTCTTACGATTTTCTAAGTTTTCATCCGTTTTCGTTCGTTTTGAACGTTTTTGTACGCTTAAAAACGTTTTTGAACGTTTTAAAATGTTTTATCCATTTTTATACGTTTTAGTACTTTTTACAAGAATGTATAAAAGCGTATGAAGACGTATAAAATCGTACAAAATGTACGAAACCGAACGCAATGTAGGAAAACAAAGAAAAACGGAGGAAAGCGGAGAAGGACGTATGTAAACGAATAAATTGTACAGTAATGGACAAAAACGTACAAAAACGAATCATAATGTTTAAAAACGGACGAAAACGTTCAAAAAGCTTGAAAACGTAAGAAAACAAACGAAAACTGTCAAAAACGCACGAAAACGGATGGAATCGATCGAAAAGGTTCCATAAAAGTAAAAAAATCGAAAACGAACCCAAAGGTTCAAAAACGGTCAAAACGGTCAAAATCGGTCAAAAACGATGGAAATCAATGGAAAACGATCAAAATCGGTTGAAAATGGTTGAAATTGGTCAAAATCGGTCGAAAATGGTGGAAATCAGTTGAAAACGGTCAAAATCGGTCAAAAATGGTGGAAATCGATCGAAAACGATGGAAATCGGTGGAAAACGGTCAAAATCAGTGGAAAATGATTGAAATCGGTCAAAAACGGTCAAAATCGATCGAAAACGGTGGAAATTTGTCAAAATCGGTCAAAAACGATCGAAATCTGTCGAAATCGGTCGTAAGGAGTCGAAAACGATGGAAAATGGTCAAAAACGGTCGAAAACAGTGGAAATCAATCAAAATCGGTAGAAAACGGTCAATAACGGTCAAAATTGGTCGAAAACGGTCAAAATCGGTCGAAAACGGTCAAAATCGGTCGAAAACGATAGAAATCAGTAGAAATTGGTCAAAAACAGTATAAATAGGTCGAAATCGGTCAAAATCGATCGGTATCGATGGAAATCGGTTAAAATCGGTCGAAATCGGTTGAAAGCGGTCGAAAATGGACGACATCGGTTGAAAACAGTCGAAATAGATAGAAAACGCCCGAAAACAGACAGCAAACGTTAAAAAAATAAGGTACCAAACCCATCTAGACCCAAAACCAACCCATCTAGACCCGACCCATCTAGACCCAAACCTATCTAGACCTATGTTTCTAAAAGACCCATCTAGACCCAAACCCATCTAGACCCAAACCCATCTAGACCCAAACCCATCTAGACCCAAACCCATCTAGACCCAAACCCATCTAGACCCATCCTCCTAAAAGACCCATCTAGACCCAAACCCATCTAGAACCAAACCCATCTTAGACCCATGACCCAACCCAACCATTTTGCCACTCACAGTTATGAGTACCAATGTTGTTGGGATGGCGAAGGTTATTGGTTTCTTTCTTTTTTTTCTTTCTTTTTAGTGTAAAAGTAGAGTGAGGGTGTTTTCTAGTAGTGTGTTATAGATAAAGTTATCGAGGATGGTGTTTTTTGGTTTAGTGTTAAAAGTGGCGCCTATAACCACGCCTATGGCTCAGTGCA
>BQNB010098588.1:0-25119 GCA_026074375.1 Tanacetum coccineum
AAACTTTGACTACAATTGAAAGATTGTCGGTTTGTTTGTTTTGTTCATTTATAGCTATTTTTTTTAGTTATTGGTTTCATCACTTTCATTCATTCTGTGACGTAATCTGATTTATGGTATGTCATGTAGAAGCAATTGTTGTTGAATTTTGAAAGAGGTTATTACCATAAGTTATAATAATGTGTTGTACAACCTAGTCAATGACCATATTTATTTATAAAAATGATTACATAGCAGGGGAAGGCAAACGGACAACAAGCTGCGCCGCTAGCCCTTTTTGTATTGCAAAATATAGATAAAGCTGTAGATGAAGATAAAGCTGTAGATGAAGATAAAAAAGAAAATTATTAAAGAGATTATTTTAATAAGTTATATGAAATAAAATTTGATTTTCAGAGAGCATGAAATATTATTTTTTTGTAATCCTTGATAAGTTTTGTCTGCGAAACAAAACATATATTTTAAGTATCTTATTTTTTTGAAAAAAATAAACATAATCTCTCAGTAATTTTGTGTGCTAAACACGCTTAACATTACTCTTTTTATGATATGTTGTTTTCTCGGAGTTAAAATCAACATAGACCCATTATTTTTCATAGATCCAATGAATCAATCTCAACCATCCATTTTTTCATCAAAAATAAAAAACCCACTTTCCACCTCTTTTTAAAAATAAAATATCTTACAAACGGTAAATCGTCACACGACAAAAAATACACCATCGCGACGAGTATTTTTTTATCTTTCAGTAGACGGGTGACACGATATACTTTCGAGGAACTTTTTTTCGATTTTTTTTTCAGTCACGAATTGCGAAAATCATATATGATTCGTATAACGAATCATATATGATTTCATGAAATCATATATGATTCGTATGACGAATCATATATGATTCGTATAACGAATCATATATGATTTCATAAAATCATATATGATTTCATAAAATCGTATATGACTTCATAAAATCATAAAAAAAAGTTCGTCGAAAGTACATAGTGTCGCCCCTCTATAGAAAGATAATTTAATTCTCGTCGCGATGATATGTTTTGTTTTGCGTAACGATTAACAGTGTGTGAGATATTTAATTTTTAAAAAAGAGGTGAAAAGTGAGTTTTTTTATTTTTGATGAAAAAATGAGTGGCTAGGATTGATTCATTGGGTCTATGACAAATATTGAGTCTATATTGAACTTTTGGCTGTTTTCTCGACACCGTCCATTAACAAATCCAACATCTTTTAACTTCCGTGTGAATCATCTTATCCGTGGATTTATACTTATGGTTTACCATAGTCTAATATTCCAAACATGAGACGTAATCAATGTTACATCTTTTGCAATTTGTTGTCTCGATAAGTTTGTAGTGTTTTGCCACTTATTCATGTTCGAAAATATCCTTTTTGAAAGGAAAATGTATATCTAAGTGTAGAAATCAAACGTACAATGCAAAGTCTTATTGAATCGATAAATAAACTAAGAGAATACAACAAGTATTTATAAAATAAACAAATGGTAAAACCCTAAAAACTAAATGGGCCGCGGGCCTCTTATGGCCTAATATGGTAATGATTACAATCAATTTATATACGTATAATATCAAAGTATAAGAAATTTCACTAGAAATCCTTGAGGACAAAGATTAAAATCAAACTCTACACAAAATATCGTACATTGACCGGTAAGTGTTCATCGGGTCGTTTATACCCCAAGAATTATGAATTAAAACTCTGTTTTTATTTTGACAATGATTTGAATGGATCTAAGATCTTTGATTTTGCAAACTAATTCCTACTAGTGGGCAAATAAAGGCACATTTAAATCTATTATAAGAAAAATGCATAAAAACGTTAACGGGAAACGTAAAAACGTACACTTAAATCTAAATTGAGCAAAAATGAACCAAAAAGGGGCAAACTAATTTTCCTAGATGCTAAAAGACTAAAAATGATTTTTAGAAAAAGAAATTTATTTTTTTGATTTTGATTTTATTTTTTATGAATTTTTAAAGTTTTTAAACTAATTAATGCAAGAAAAATACTAAACTATGATTTAAAAATCTAAGAAAATTACTAAAAATTGCTAATGATGAAAAGTACACAGGAAAATTAAAAACTCAAAAGTTGCTTAAACGAATAAGCTCTGAAAAATAGATTAAGCACTCGAAGTGCTTATTTTATAAAAGAGCTCAAAAAGGGTTAAAAGAAATGTTTGTGCACCCTTGGACGTAAAAGTCCCAAGGGCGCAGTGGTGTTGGTGTGGTGTGTTAAAAAGAGGGTTGAATGAGGTTGAGGTCAAGGGTTCGAGCCTTGCTCACCCTTGACTTCCCTTGTTCCATTTTTTTTATTTTGAAAAACTTTTTGAACAAGCTTATTAAACAGCTTGTTATAAGCAATTTTTACTAAAATAACTTTTTGTAAAAATTAAGCAATAAGCCAGAAATTAAGCTTAAAAATGACAGATCAATCTTAAGAGATTTTTAAGTTTTACTTTAACTGAAAAGACTAATAAGCTGGAAAAAGCTCAAAATAAAACCAACTAAGCTAAAAACAACTTAAACAATCCTAATAAGCAAGTCTAAGCAAGAATGAGACAAAGACAATAAGCTATAAGCTATAAGAAGCAATTAAGCACTTTGGTATAGAACTGATTTCCAAACAGGCAAGGAAGCAACTTTGAGCTTATTTTGAAATAAGCAAATGGATCCTTATGACTTAATGACGAATACCACTAGAAAGCTTGTCTTAAACACTACTTAAAACATCAATCAAAAAATATTTTGAAATTCAAATAAGCTGTAAAAAATCCTATTGAAATCACTTGTTCAGGCAGAATACTAATTTTTTGTTTTTTTTCAAAACTCTAAAGGACTGATTTGAAGACCTAAAACAGATGACTAAATAAGCTATTAAGAATAAAATAAGCCCTAACCTATTAAATTTGGCCTATGAACTACTTGTATACTCAATTTCAAATCCTAATTCTAATTTAAACTAGCTGAATTTTAAGCTTGGAAAAGACTTTTTGCCTGCTTTGAATGCTGATGTAGTTTACCAAGTTTTTACCAAAACTCAAAACCAAAATGTGCAGACTTAAGAACTTGATTTAAACATCATTTAAACACCTAAAACAAGAGTGAAATACTAGTGATAACAACTAGAAACAAATAAAGCACAAAAACTAATGGATCTGAGCTTTATGAACTCATATTATAACTAACAACACAAAAACTTGATACAAGCCGATCTAAACTAACAAACATCTTGAATCATAGCCTTATAATCCTAAATATGGAATTCAAATTTAGTTCAAAAGACCAAAAGGATCTTGGCATTACTAACTCAAGTTAGTACTGTCTTGAGCCAAACACCCCTTTAAATTGATCAATTCCATTTTTAAGCTTATAAACTTTATAATTAAGGCACAAACTGCAAATACCAGATGATATCTAGCTTATTTCAGACCTACTTAACAGATTTCAATAATCAAATAAGCTACAACTACAAGCTAATTAACTATGCTAATATTTTTGGATTTTCTAAACTGTTTTATATCAAAAGCTTGAAAAATTAGATTTAAACTAACAAGTGACTATATTAAACATTAAACAACTATAATAAGCATTAATAAGCTAATCTAAACAACTATAAGCTACTATTAAGCAAGAATAAGCTAAGTGCAATATAAAGCTATAAAATGAGATTTAAGAACTTACAATAGCCTCTGCACAAACAAGGCTTATTTAAATGCTCAAGGAGCTATTCAACAAGCTCCAACTTATATAAGCTGGTTAGGTCTTGGAAACCCATCCAGATTTGGTTTCCCTTCTATTTAAAAGCTGAGGTAATTTGATGGGAGGAATTGAGTGTCAATAAGCCCAGTTAAGCTTTAAGAGCTTAACTGAGAGCATAACTAGCTTATGAGTGTAAATGACAGCTTATTGAACTTAACTGAGTAAAAGAGAGATTAATCAAATCATGAGTGCAAAAAGGTAAAACATGAATTATGCTTTAACAAAATGTAAACTTAGCTTTTATTGATTATAAGAACTGATTACAAGCTGTTGAAAAGAAAAATTACATTTAATAAAAAACATTAAGCTAAAAACGACTTAATAAGCTAAAATTCAATAAGCTAAAACTACACACTACTTGCTAAAAACTAACTCCTCCAAACTGTGAGTGAGAGGCTCTTTTTATAGGTGAGGAGTGAAGGTTCTAGGACCTTAAGACGCTCCTTTTTGCTTCTAATCTTGGCCATCCATCTCTAACCAATCATTAGATCTTGATTTTAAGCCGTTGGAAGAAAAGGATCACACGGATAGCCAGCGTGGCAATCCCACTTTCTTGGAGGCCTTGTGCTTCTTTTACACTGAATTTAGTGTAAATTTCCTTATAAGTTGTGTTTCTTTGATGATTGCGTGTCATTCCATGTGTCAGAACTGGCCAATCATTGACTTTGATGACGTCTTTGCTTGTTGATGTAGAGCTTTGCACTTAGAATCTTTTAAGTCACGTAGGGTGAGATTGAGAGTGGAATTTACCCGTTGATTTTGACGCAGGGTGAATTGGGGGAGATGGTGAATAGTGAAAAACAATCGCACCCCTTTTCTTTTATACGTTTCTTTGTTTGACCCGGGTTTAAATGCTTTTGACTTGAGCTGTGTTTTCATAATAAAAGGTTTGGGCTCGGGTATTTATTTTGGGCTAAGGGTTAAAGGTTTATATAAGACTTAACGACCGTTAGTCCCTAAGTAACAAAGGACTAACGGTGTAATTTGTTTTGGGACTTTTGGTGAAATTGATTTAACATTAAGGGTATTTTGGTGATTTCAAAGGTTTTGTCATCTCATGAGTTGACCAATGTTGACTTAGTTTGCGTCACTATTGTTGACCTAGAGTGTCGATATAACATACCTCGCGCTTGTGTAACTCATTCTGACTCGTTATTATTCGTTTTTGTCGCGATTTTTATTTTTATTTTTTTTTTTTTGGCTCTTTTCTTGTGATTCTTGTAATATCCGTACCTACATATCACAAAAGACAAAATACACAATATACAAGCATAATTTATTCATTTTTCATTTTTTTAGGGTCATTTTTTATACAAAATGGATATGTGATTTCTCACATATCAAAATTCCCTAAACTAAGTGATTGACGTATCCTCACGCAATATTATATGCTCTAAAAACAAATACTCCAAAACCTCCCCAAACTAATTCTTTGAAAAGTAGTTAAGTCTTTTGTGAGGAAAGTTAAGAAATCACAAGTTTTAAAACACCCCGTTTTCCTAATTTTTTTTCAAATTTTTTTCATTTTTATAATTTTCATAATTTCTAACTTACAACTTATTCATGTGTGACATAATGTATTGCTTTCATTATTCATTGATAACTTTGAGGATCACGGAACAAAAAGCACAAAAAAGTGTCCCAAGAATATAGATACAATTTAATCGTCCCCGACTTTTATCACTTACTCCAGACCAGAAGCTAAAAACAAGATCATTGTAAAATACAAGTTATGATGCTAACACTACTCATAAAAGCTAATTGTGTATCACTTTTCCTCTCTTATTCCTAATTTTGTATCTCAAGATTTTATTTAAGTCATATACCTGAAGGCTCTTTAAGACTTTATTTTGATATTTATTAATTCCAAAAATAAAGAGTAACGGTTAAGACGCAATAATTAGTTCGTAGCCCTTTTCAAAAGAACAAATGTCATCAAAATGAAGTCCACATCGAGGCGACCAAAAATTGGTTTTTATTATGTTACTTAAACATGGCCGCCCCGCACACCCCCCATCATGTCGAAATACCCTTAGGAGCTCTTTCTAGACAATAAATGACCCAATCTTATCTTGCATTGCACCTAACCCTAGATGCTCTTAATGGTACAAACAAGACAAAAAATTAAGCAACATTATCCATTCCATATACCCCTTGTGTAGCTCTTTAAGGAATGAACAAAAAGGCTCATAATTTATACTTATTAAATTTTACTTACCCCAAAACCCTATAGGCCTACTTTCTAAGAGTGAAAATCAAAATATTTATTCATGTGATACATATAGTATGCCAAATTAAGTATTCCTGATGTATACTCATCTTAATCACAAAGGAACTAAAGAAAACTTCTATGAACTAATTATTAACCAAAAAACCGCACAACTCTACATATCTTAAACAAATATATATAAAGGTGAAACAAGTTTAATGGGAGAAAAATAGCCACAATTAACACTAAGAGCCTTAAAGAAAAACCAAGCCTATACCGCGTTTAGCATCAAAACTTATATTCTACTCTATCATCTCTTGTTCTTCACAATTTAAAATTTCTCTAAGAAAAGAAACTAGTTGAATGCTTACGCCTATATAAATCGATCATTTGCATACTAAAAATCATTTAAGACAAACTTACAAAATCTTGACTTTTTTTTCCAAGCTAAACTTTCTTTTTATAGCTCCATTGTATAAAAGGACTTAGCAAACACTTTCAATCTATACAAGTTATACGTGAGAAAGCTAAATTATAATAAATCGTGTCCGGGTCAAAATTTACTTTTTGTCTTCTCACCAACGAAAAGCCAACATACGAGTCAAACCAACTTATTATAAAATACATAAAAGTATATATATAACTATATAATATAATATATAAAAATATATAAAGAATAATAAATATATAAATACGTATATATAATATAATGGTATATATAGATATAATTAAAATTTAATGATAACATAGAACAAAAAAATTTATTACATATATAAAATTTTAAAAATTTTGGAGCCTGGAATAACGGGGTAACGTGAGAAAAACGGACAAAAGGTAGCGTTAAGATCATATCAAAGATGTACCACCCCATACTAAAACTAAACATCTCTGACCTCAAGTTTCCAGTGCTATAAGGGCTTATAACCCATACTAAAAAATTCAAAGAGTCGAATGCATAATTCGAGCATAGGGCTAGAAAAGCATCACAAAAATCATAACCTGTTTATCAAGTATGTCGAAAAGATATATGTTAGTTCGATAATAATCTAGGATGTCGGACTTTCCCCAAACTAATGGCAAACAAGGCTAGGAAGGCTGATGTCGCGACTGGGACGAAAACACCGAACCCACAGATAGTCTCAAAAATTTTGGGCACCAAACCAATCTACAAACAATCACAAGTACAAACAACAAGAATCGAAAAAGTACATAGCCTTCTCACATTACATTAGAAAAAAGAAAGAAAGAAAAATGGAATGCATGGGGTGCCTCCCCTACTGAAAGCGCTTTATATATGGTAACCGAGGTCACATAGCTTGACACTCGAATCCCAGCATTGAGTTGTCCATGGGGAATGGAACTAGTAGAAGAGCAACTTCCACTTGACCATTACAAAATGCCACCGGCTCAAGAGAAAAAAACTAACCAGCGGAGAATGCCGGGTCAACTAATGGTAATCCTCACTCCAGAAGAGAGAGAAGAAAAGAATCCTTCGGATAGGTGAAACAAGGAAGAAAAAACTTCGGGATAACATATGTGAAGGAAAATTACTGGCGTGAAACCTGAAAAGGATAAAATTTCATATATGATTGGAGAAAAAATTATCATCTCGAAATCCTGAGGTTGAAAACTTAGTCCTGGTCATCAAAACACACTATCAGGTTCAAGCCTTTAAGCATCTGTTCATGATCTAAAAACACCTCGGGGGGATGAGATTATGGGGATGGTGTTATGTAAAATCCTCTAAGAGACGACTCCTTTGAGATCATTATAAAGTGAGTGCGCGTCAGCTAGAAAAGCATCGATCTCATCAATATCGCCTCCTGGGTCGAAACACTCATCCTCATCGAAAAGAGGTATGTTAAGTAAAACCGGCTCATCAAAATTAGAAACATTGGAGTCTTCGTTCTCGACATCCTCTAATATCTCATTAAAAAGAGGATTAATGTTACTAGAGTTGTAATTGTCATCATTAAAACCGAAGAGAGGATTTGAGAAAATCATGTTATTATCACAAAAAGGCAAATCACATCCTTTATCATCGTCGTCATCTCTCGATGGAGGTAAGCAAACTAGAGCAGGTTCGTTGATGAACCTCTCGGGATTAGGATCAATCATAATCTTAGGTGAAAAATCTGTTGACGGATCACGTACAAGGCAATCAATTCAATTTCTCTATAAGACTAGGCTTCAAATCAAAATCCTTATTTCCGTAGGACGATCCATCAGAAAGAACAATTTTTCAAATTTCTTTCTCTTCTAAAATGAAAATCACCTCCCTCAAACATGGAGTGAGGGAAGGGAGCATGAAGTATGTCAATTAATTCGGGTCCGTAGAAGTGGGATTGCCACTTTAGACTAAACCGTAATTCCAATCACTTTCTTAAGAATACTTTCACAAGCAACACTCAATTATATAATCGATTTGATTAAAACCGATTCCACATTATATTCACATGAGTATCTCGAAGTGTGCCCGAGATTAAACGTAATTGCTTCATCATTAAACCTAAGTGTAATTTCTTCACCATAAACATCAATAATAGAACGAGGCAAGATTCTCACAGAAAGGAAGTCTACCAAATATAATAAGAATGAACTCCTATGGGTCTGCATCAAAATCAACTACAACGAAGTCTCGGACCGGAAAAAAATGAAATTTCCCCACTTTGACGAAAACATCTTCGGCGACACCTTTTGGACGGGTAATCGACCTATCCGCAAGTTCGAGAGTCATATGAGTGGTGGTAAGTTCGGGAAGAAAAAGTCTCTTCCACATGGATAAAGGCATAAGGTTAATGCTAGCGCCAAGATCAGCCAAGGCGGAGCATTCAACCAAACCGTGTGGAAATCACAAGGTATAGAAGGAACTTGTGCCTCGGAGTCTCCAAGAAGCTTTTCGAGAAGTCTTTTGAAGTGAGGAACCGCGAGCAATTCTCATTCAAAAGGGAGCACATTTCGAAAGTTCAAAACACAATTTCTCCTTGTACTAATGGACAGCTTCTAAACATAGGGGCAAACTTGGGCATATAAAGCAAAGCATTCGCAAAACTAATATCAATATGTATCTTTTGAAAGATTTCAAGAAACTTCATCATTTGAGCATTAGATTTTTCACGGAGCTTCTCTCAGTTAAGTCTAGAAGGATATGGAATATTAGGCTTAGGTAAAGTTCTCGGAACAGATCTGGGTTCCGTATAGGAAAGGGAATAACCTAGAGGTTCGGATGTGAGCGGATACTTAAGTCCTTGGAAATTAGTTTGCTCCTAAACCGTTGTCCTCCTCGGTTTCTGGTTCCACACCATTTATTGGAAATAATTAGTAGGAACGAGGGTCCTCATGAAGCAACACCACATCTATTAGTGATTGAGCTTTCAATCTCACACAAACTTCGGGTTCTAGTATAGTATTACTACCGTAAGGAGTACCCGAAGTTGAGGCTTGGTTTTGGAGAAATCCACTTAACATATTTTGCAAATTATTTTGAAAAGCATTTTGTTGATTCATCAAGACGGTTTGTTGAGTCTTCATTGTATTTTGAATTTCATTCTTCTCGCTAGAGCGCGCGTCCTTTCAAATCGAGTTGATTTGACTTTGCCATGTTTCTCTCTCAATTGCACATTAATATTTCCTATAATTTTGAAAACTCATTTTTTGGAACTCCTTATTTGCGAACCTGAATATTAAGGAGCTTTAAAAGTGGTTTTGGAATCCTTGATTTTGAAAATTTGGAGCATGATTACAATTTGAAGCTGAAAACCATTGACATTTCCCTGAAAATATTTCCCCAATTAAAATTATTCCATCCCTTCACCTTGATTTTGATTATACTATTTTACGCAATGTTTTGCATCATAGCAAAACCTGGTGGAGCCATGTGGTTGCTAGCACAGTTTGGAGGGGCTACTTGATTGTAAGTACTCGTTGCCGCACAAACATTCGATTGATTGCTATCAGTATTAGGACAATTATAGTAAGCATGAGGCCCTATACAAGTAACACAAGATTCCTCAACCGCTTTAACCGTAGCGGGATCGACAACTTTCTTAGAAACAATCTCAACTAAGGTTGAATTTTGGTCCGCAAACTTATCAATTCTTTCATCCGTCTTAGAAGAACTTTCGCCTAGAATCGTCTATTCACGCCTAGAAACATTGTCTTGTTTCGTGAATAACGAACTTTTGATTACTCTCAATTATGTTCAAGGTCTCTCTAGTAGTCTTACTCAAAAGATTTCCACCCGCCGCGGCATTCAAGGAGTCTTGATCATTCTCATTTAAACCATTATAGAAAGTATCTAATTAGGGTTAACTCCGTAAATCCGTGGTGCGGGACATGCTCTAAAAGGCATTTCTCCTAATCTATCGTTCACATCTTCACATAAATTCTCCCCACTCGAATTTTGGTTAAATCCAAGGATTTACATTCTTGAGGCTGGTTGGTCTTCGAGGGAGGAAAAATTCTGATTCAACGCATTTGGTTACGAGATCCTCCCAAGTCAAGATTGAATTAGGAGGTTCTTTATCGTACCAAACTCTAGCGGCCCCCTCGAGCGAATATGGAAACATCATAAGTTTAATTACATCATTCGGCACATCCCTAAATTTCAAAGTCGAGGTAATCCTTTTGAAATTGTTAATATGAGTATGGGGATTTTCCCTCTCAAAACCATGAAACGGGTTAGCTTGAACTAATTGTAGCAAATTTGTCTTAATCTCAAAATGATCCACATTAATTTTCCGTAATGCGATACTTCTCATAGCCCTTCTCCCGAGGGTGCTGAGTAGCCTCTTCCATTGTTCGATTATCCGCCATTGGTGCAACTTCAACGATAGTACGAAGCTCGGGTTCGACTATGTTTGGAGCACGTCTTCTATTTCGAACGTCTTCGTGAATGGTTATGGTGCGAATTATTTGGAAAGATGGGAATTCTAGTGCGCGCATGGCAACTCTGCAAAACAAAACGAGAAGAAAATATATAGACACAAAAATATTCTTTTGTTTCACCGAATAATCAACAAACTTAGGGTAACTCCCTTAAGTGAAATTTGCAAACGGGGGACGTAGTGGAAGCGAATCGTCTTAAAAATGTTTGTCCCTTCGGGTCGTAGTTCCGTGGAACAACCCTCCTAATAACTTATTTCACAAAAGAGGTGTGCCTTTTTCGTAAGTGACATAAGACGGTTACTTTTTTGAATCTTTGGATTGGGAACTTATTAATGGATATTCACAAATTCTCTAGTAAGAGAATTAATTTGCTTGTGTATTTTAGTATTTAAGAGAACACAATAAAAATCGAAAATTTTGAAAGAGCAAATATTTTTTTATTTTTTATTTATTTATTAACATCTACATATAGTAAAAAGAAAAAGAAAAATATTTTTTTTATACTTTTTTTCTTATTTTTGATTTTTTTTTTCAAAAGACGTAACTTTCGAAGACGAAAGGTTCTCCAAATCACGATCGACAAATTCCAAATGAGAAAATCTTAACACAATTCCCCGGCAGCGGTGCCAAAAATTGATGTACGTATAATATACAAGTATAAAGAAATTCATTAATAATCCTTAAGGACAAAGATTAAAAGCAAACTCTACACAAAAAATAACATACCGTTTACCGATTAAGTGTTACATTCGGTTCGTTAATATAAATACCCAAGAATTATGAAATTTAAACTCCGTTTTTATTTGGAACAATGATTTGAATGAATCTAAGATCTTTGGATTTTGCAACTACATTCCTACTAGTGGGCAAATAAAGACACATTTAAATCAATCAAAAGAAAAATGCATAAAAATGTTAACGGGAAACGTAAAAACGTACACTTAAATCTAAATTGAGCAACAATGAACCAAAAAGGGTGGCAAACTAATTGTCCAAATGCTAAAAAGACAAAAATTATTTTAGAAAAAGAAATTTAATTTTTATTGATTTAGATTTTATTTTTTATGAATTTTTTAAAGTTTTATAACTAGCATTAATACAGACAACAAATACTAGACTATGATTTAAAAATCTAAAAAAATTCGTAAAAATTGCTTAACATGCAAGGAATGCAGGAAAATTATTATACCAGAATAAGACAAAAACGAGAATAAGCTTGGTAACAATTAGAACAATCACTCGAAGTGCTTATTACATAAACAGTGAGCTCAAAAAGGGTTAAAAGAAATGATTGTGCACTCCTTTGGACGTAAAGCCCAAGGCGGCAGAGGTGGTTGATTTGGTGTGGTGTGGGTTAAAAGAAGTGTTGAATGGAGGTATGCGAGGTCAAGGGTTCGAGCCATTTATGCTCCTCCTTGACTTCCCTTGTCCATTATTGTTTTATTTTTTGAAAAACTTTGTTCTGTAACAAGACTATTAAACAGCTTGTTATAAGCAATTTTTACTAAAATAACTTTTTGTAAAAATTAAGCAAAAATGCCAAAATTAAGCGCATAAAAAAGACAATCAACTTAAGAGATTTTTAAGTTTTACTTTAACTGTAAAGACTAATAAGCTGGAAAAAGCTCAAAATAAAACCAACTAAGCTAAAAACATCTTAAACAATCCTAATAAGCAAGTCTAAGCAAGAATGAGACAAAGACAATAAGCTATAAGCTATAAGAAGCAATTAAGCACTTTGGTATAGAACTGATTTCCAAACAGGCAAGGATGCAATCGATTGAGCTTTATTTTTTAAATAAAAAACGCAAATGGATCCTTATGACTTAATGACGAATACTCACTATAAAGCTGTGCTTTAAAAACACTACTTAAAACATCAACAAAAAATAATTTCAATTCAATAGCTGTAAAAAATCCTATTGAAATCACTAGTTCAGGCAGAATACTAATTTTTTGTTTTTTTTCAAAACTCTAAAGGACTGATTTGAAGACCTAAAACAGATGACTAAATAAGCTATTAAGAATAAAATAAGCCCTAACCTATTAAATTTGGCCTATGAACTACTTGTATACTCAATTTCAAATCCTAATTCTAATTTAAACTAGCTGAATTTTAAGCTTGGAAAAAGCTTTTTGCCTGCTTTGAATGCTGATGTAGTTTACCAAGTTTTTACCAAAACTCAAAACCAAAATGTGCAGACCTAAGAACTTGATTTAAACATCATTTAAACACCTAAAACAAGAGTGAAATACTAGTGATAACAACTAGAAACAAATAAAGCACAAAAGCTAATGGATCTGAGCTTTATGAACTCAGATTCTAAATAACAACACAAAAACTTGATACAAGCTGATCTAAACTAACAAACACCTTGAATCATAGCCTTATAATCCTAAATATGGAATTCAAATTTAGTTCAAAAGACCAAAAGGATCTTGGCAGTACTAACTCAAGTTAGTACTGTCTTGAGCCAAACACCCCTTTAAATTGATCAATTCCATTTTTAAGCGTATAAACTTTAGAATTAAGGCACAAACTGCAAATACCAGATGATATCTAGCTTATTTCAGACCTACTTAACAGATTTCAATAATCAAATAAGCTACAACTACAAGCTAATTAACTATGCTAATATTTTTGGATTTTTTAAAATGTTTTATGTCAAAATCTTGAAAAATTAGATTTAAACTAACAAGTGACTATATTAAACATTAAACAACTATAATAAGCATTAATAAGCTAATCTAAAAAACTATAAGCTACTATTAAGCAGGAATAAGCTAAGTGCAATATAAAGCTATAAAATGAGATTTAAGAACTTACAATAGCCTCTGCACAAACAAGGCTTATTTAAATGCTCAAGGAGCTATTCAACAAGCTCCAGCTTATCTAGGATAAGCTAGTTAGGTCCTGGAAACCCATCCAGATCTGGTTTCCCTTCCATTTAAAAGCTGAGATAATTTAATGGGAGGAATTGAGTGTCAATAAGCTCAGTTAAGCTTTGAGAGCTTAACCGAGAGCATAGCTAGCTTATGAGTGTAAATGACAGCTTATTGAACTTAACTGAGTAAAAGAGAGCCTAATCAAATCATGAACGCAAAAAGGTAAAACATGAATTATGCTTTAACAAAATGTAAACTTAGCTTTTATTGATTATAAGAACTGATTACAAGCTGTTGAAAAGAAAAATTACATTTAATAAATAATATTAAGCTAAAAATGACTTAATAAGCTAAAATTCAATAAGCTAAAACTACACACCACTTGCTAAAAACTAACTCCTCCAAACTGTGAGTGAGAGGCTCTTTTTATAGGTGAGGAGTGCGAAGGTTTCTAGCGACGTGATACTTCTTTTTGCTTCTAATCTGGCCATAAAGCGCGCAGAGACGAGCGACCAATCATTGGATCTGGATTTTAAGCCTTGGATGAAAGGAGAATGCCGCGCGACGAGCGCAGGCGGATTGCCAGCAGTGCAATCCTACTTCTGAGGCCTTGTGCACTTTTCCCTGAATTTAGTGTAAATTTCCTATAAGTTTGTGTTTCTTTGTGATGATTGCGTGTCATTCCAATGTGTCAAAAGCTGGCACCAATCCATGCGGCTTTGTATGACGTTCATTGCTTGGTTGATTGTAGAGCATGCACTTAGCGAATCTTTTAAGTCATGTAGGGAGAGATTGATAGTGAATTTTACCTGTTGATTTGAAAGTGCAGGGTAATTGGGAGATTGAGTGAACAGTGGGAAAAACAATCGCGCCCTTATTTTCTTTATACGTTTTCTTTGTTTTACCCGGATTAAATGGTTTTGACTCTTGGGCTTGTTTCATAATACAAGGATTGGGCTCAGGGAATTTACATTGGGAGCTAAGGGATTAAAGATTATATAAGACATAAATACGACCGTTAGTCCCTAAGTAACAAAGGACTAACGGTGTATCTTGTTTTGGGACTTTTGGTGAAATTGATTTAATATTAAGGGTATTTTGGTGATTTCAAAGGTTTTGTCATCTCATGAGTTGACCAATGTTGACTTTGGTTGACTTTTGTTGACCTTTTGCTTAACAACTCTCGGCTCTTGTGTACTCATTCTGTCTCGTGTTCGTTTTTGTCCGGTTTTGGCTCTTTTCTTGTGATTCTTGTAATATCCGTACCTACATATCACAAAAGACAAAATACACAATATACAAGCATAATTTATTCATTTTTTGTATCTTTTTAGGGTCTTTTTTGGTATAAAACGAATATGTGATTTCTCACATATCAGGTAACATCTCCCCTCAAACTCACAATGCTGCAGCGAGAAACATTGAGAGTTTGTCAGTCAGAAAACGAAAACATGGTCCAGAGTAGGGGTGAGCAACGGTCCAAAACCGGACCAGACCGGCTAGGACCGGACCGGACCGAGACCGAAATGGTCTAAAAAGCTGGACCGTGGACCGGACCGAAATGGTACGGTCCAGTCCGGGTCGGTCCGGTCCGGTTCGGTCCTCGGTCCGGTCCGGTCCTATAAGGCTTAATCTTGGATTTTTGGTCGGACCGGACCGAAGACCAAATTGGTCCAAAACCTCGAACCGTGGACCGGACCGCTGTCCGGTAGGTTTGGTCCGGTCGGTCCGGTTCGGTCCGGTCCACCGGTCTATTTGCTCAGCCCTAGTCCAGAGTGTGGCTTGGTAAATACATCTGCAATCTGTAAAGCAGAAGGCACAAATGGTAGAAAGATAGTCCCAACCTGAAGATGATGACGAGTAAAATGACAATCGATCTCAATATGCTTGGTGCGTTCATGAAACACCGAGTTATGCGCAATCTGAATAACACTACGATTATCACAATGTAACGGAGTAGAATGACGGATACAAACACCCATATCTGTAAGCAACCAACGTAACCAAACAATCTCAATATTAGATACTGCCATGGCTCGATACTCGACCTCATTAGAAGATTTAGAAAGAACACCTTGTTTCTTACTCTTCCACGAAATAAAGGAATCACTTAGAAATATACAAAACCCAGTAGTTGACTTGCATGAAACAACATCAACAGCCCAATCAGAATCACAATAAGCACGCAGATCCAAGGCAGACGTAGAAGGAAACAAAAGAGTTTGGAACTAGGTACCTCGAAGATACATGAGAATATGCAAAACAACAGCCTAATGAAGTGTTGTTGAAGCCGAAACAAATTGACTGACAATATGAACTGCATAAGAAATATCTGGACGTGTAACTGTAAGATAAATCAAACTGCCCACAATAGTCCAATACAAACTTGGGTCTGGCAAATGATCTCCATTTGTCGAAATGTATTTTGCCTTAGCATCAATAGGAATATCTTCAACCATTTGTATGTAATTCTTGCACGATCAAGTAAATCACCTATATACTTGGACTGAGACAAAAGATATCCTTTTGGTTGTCACACCCCATAAATTTTAGGTCAATATTTTAAATCATTCCGATCATTATTATGAATTTTATTCGCTTCATTTGAATTTAACGTGAAACCGGGAAGTTATCCCGCGTAAATCTGAAAAACGTTATCGGACGCGTTCCGGCTTTGAATTTTGATTAGTCTAGATATTATATGCATTATTTTATATTTTCTAAGTGTTTCATAGTTTACGATCACTCCCGATATTTATTTTTACGGTTTAGCGTATTATTTACGTTTTTCGCGCTTTTGATCAAACGGAACCCCGAAAACCCGTAATCTTTTCGTGTAAACTCTAGTTATCGTATATGTCAGGTTTAGAAGTCAAAAATTTCGTGGTCATCCCTCCCCTACTCAATTCACACGCATACATACACACTCAAATTAATTCTTATGGAACATTTCTACTTTATTTTGAACTTAAACATGCATGTGTGAGATGGTGACACTATTGTCTTCACCCTCCCATGCACCCAACACCTCCTTACACATCCTTTGTCACCTTTCATGGTGAGGACTACAACTCCACTATGTATTAAGGAAGGAATCTTGAATTATTTAGAAAAACTAGTGATCAAACCATGAACCCCCTCCCTTGGCTCTTTGCGTCCGAACCCACACCACACACACCCTTGATGTGTGTTGGTCACTTAGCCATTTGGTTCTGTTAGTGCAAATATTACGATATTTAATCTATACGATCTCTTTATGTTTTGGCGATAACAAACATGTGACTTGTAATACGTAACGTAAAGTGCGCAAGTTACTCGTAATGATAAATCATCAATACATACATGCATCTACATCTCTCGACGTCTCAAGTCTACATCAACACCGACATTTGTTTGCAAGTTACTTGTAATCATAAATCATCAATGCATACATGCATCAACATATCTCGACGTCTCAATTATGCATCAAAACGGATATTGGTTTACACCCGACGTAAATCACATAAGGTATGTACAAACAACATTAAACTTGTAGGATGATCAAAGAAATAAGTTTTTGTCTTAAACTTTATATTTTTGTAAATATAACAAAACAATTTCTCAAAAATTATTTAGACAAATTATTTTTGAATTATAAAGAAATGTTATATGTGGTGATTATTTCAAATTTAAAATATAGTCATTTCCCCCTAAAACAAGTCAGTTTTTACCAGATTTTACCTTCACCACAAAAAGACAAAAAACAAGAGCGTTTGTCGGGGCGGTCCCTTAAATAGGCCGGCGGTCCCCTTAAATATTCGGCGGCCCCTAATAAATCTGGGACCGCCATTTCCTGACAGACAATTTTTCAGCTCCTATAAATAGTGGGTCACCTCCAACTATTTTTACAACCCTTTTGCACGAATTTCTTTAAGTTCTTTCTCTTTTTAGATCTCACTAAATCTCTCTAAACCTTTGATCATTTAACTTGTTTAATCTTGTTTAAATGTGATCCAATCTTCTATCATTTCTTTCTTCCCTCAAGTGCAAGAGAAGAACTTTCGTCATCGTCAAGATACGAAGTTATGTAGTCTAGTTAGTTCATTTGTAACATATGTTACATATAGATCGAGTCCATGTCTTCCAATCTTTAGTAGTGTGTAGATCCGAATGGTGTGTATATTCGAAAGGGTTGATTGTGGGTTGGTTAGTATTTTGGGCCTTAAAATACATTAGTGTAGTGGTAGATTGGTTCTAGCTAAGATTAGGACTCGACATCTAGCTTAGTGTCGGAAAATAATGTAAGCGACACGGTTTATGTGTTTAGGCCATAAAACACAAGGTTTGTTATGTTGGGCCATAAAACATAACGGGTTTGGCTGTACCCGAAGAAGAACTCGACATCTAGCTTAGTTTCGGAAAATAATGTAAGCAACTTGTATGGTTTTCTCCGCCGAGAAAGGATCTTGTTGACTAGTGAAGTAACTCTCGAGTTGGGTACTCGGGGAGTGGAGTAGGGCGAAGAGGAGCTTCATAACCGAACCACTATAAATCACCGTGTCCGGTTTGCATTTCCTTTCACTTATCTCTTTACGCTTTTATTTACATTTATCGCTTTACTTTTATATTTGCATTATGTTCATGATTATGTGGATAGGTGCGCATATTGTGTTAATTGTGATTGTGTAGTACTTTGTAGTTAATATTGTGTTTGAGCTTGTATTGTTAAGATATGTGCTAGTTGTTGTAAAACATATTATCGACACTTCTCATATTACATCTAACTTGATTGGCGATTTGAAACAAAAAATTTAAAGTTTTTAAATGAAAACGTATTCACCCCCTCTACGGTTTCCACAATTGGTATCAGAGCCAGGTTGCTCTAGTTTTGAAAACAAATGGTTTTTAAAATAGAGTACGATCCATGTATCAAGTTACCCATGAAGGGGGATTAAATATGAAAAGTGTTTTGTCGCTTGATTCGTAATAATTTTGTTGTTAGATATACTTCGTATAATAGCTTGGAGGAAAATCTTCTAAAAAGAGTTTGAAATTGTCTATATATTGTATTTAGTCGTAAGAGTAGAAATGGCGTCCAAAACACGTTTTTTATGTGCTGAAACAACTTCTTAAAGTCCTACGCTCTACAGTTAAGTCACCAAATGATTTTGTACATAAAACATGTTTTTGGTCACTGGTGGCGGTCCCATAAATGTTAGGGCGGCCCCCATATGTCACCTTTTCGGGGGCCGTCTGTTTGTTTCGTCAGAATTTGGCAAACTTCGAAAAATCATATAAAATCAACCACAAGTCCGTAGAAGTCGTGTCACCCGCCACTTCGAAGATAATTGAGTCTACTTTCTTTTAAAAGCACTTCCAAGACTTCATTATTAACTTAAATAAGTCAGAAATGCAAAATACTACATAGTGGTAAAAAATTTGAGTTTCTTTTCAACGTAAAACTTATATTTTACATTTTCCTTTGAGTCGGGCATTTCTAGTTGATGTATCTTTGAAAAATAATGTATTTATCCTTTCAAAATATTGATCTTAATTAATTTTTAAAATGGAGAGGAACTATTTTATTTTCAAATTAAATCAAGCTAAATATACATCGTTATATCTAATAAACAAAACAATAACGAATATCCTTATGTGTATGTTAGATGATTATGTGTGTTTACTTTTGTTTCAACTTGGTTAATAGATATTAATAAGTAATCATTAATATTTATAATTGGGCTAATTATATATCTAAACACATGTGCCATGTATGCTATTTGTATGTTACTAGTTTTTCGGATTATGCCTAATAGGAATTACGCTAGATTTCTTGCGTTAAGTTGAAAAATTGTTTGTACATTGCATAGAGGCATAGATCACTATATTTACAAGTGTTACATAAACATCTTGTAGATCATTTTGAGTGTAGTAGCCATTTAGGAATGAGAGTTCAATAGTTTGTCAAGTGTGTGGAAAAATAATGTCCTAAGATCATATGTTAAAACCCGTCATTAAAATATATCCAACAAATTAACTCTCTTCCAACAAAATGTCTAAATCTTTTCATCATCTTGCGTTGTTTGACCTTGGGTTGGTTAAACAAAATAAAAGATTGTATTAATACATTGGAAATTAAGTAAAAGAAAATGTATTTTTAAACTTTGCTTGGGCTTGCATTTTTCTAACACACGCATAATTATATTCTCTTTATAAACGTATAATATTTTACAAAAGATGTGTGTTGTATAAAAATGATCAGGAAAATCATTTATATACTCATAAAATGTCAAAAACTATGCATACTATACATATCAACAAATAGTTTTTCGCACAAGCAAAATATATGACAATCTCGAAGTAAGAAATTAACTTGTCATTATTCATCAACCTCACCTTATAACTAGTCTTAGCATTAATGGAACACACTATGAAAATCTTTATTTGTTTTCTTTTAAAATGAGTGTTTGTGAGGGTCAAAAAATATTTCGAATATATATCGATTCATTATTCAAATTATGATTGATATTATTATCGAATCTAATTGATAAGTTTTCGAGTATGGACAAGAAATTGGATTATTATTTTTCTAGCTTTAAGATTATATCAAAGTGTAACAAGAGATATTATCTTAAACCTATATACTCAATCACACTCGATTGATATGAAAATAACAACATCCTTTTCCAAGACGATAAGAATAATCATCGGATAATAACTCACACTTGTGTAAATGATGTCATATTGAGTCTACTTGTCCAATAGTTGTGTTTCAAATATTTGGCAAATATATACATAAAATACACAATGAAGTAGGATTGACGACTTGAATGTTTTGTCTGCCAGGGAATTTTAATCTTGTATTAAGCTCAAAACTAAAACTTTAATGTACAAGTTATTACTTTAAACATACCTTTATATTAAAAAACCACCGCGGAAGCTTGATGTAAAAGGGTGGTGGTAGTAGTAGGGGTGGTGTTTTCGATGATGGTTTATAAAGATTACAACTGCCTTTTATAGGTAAGTTAAAGAGAATAAACCCAAAGCATATGCTTTTAGAATAAGCATATGCTTTGTCATCTGGCTATTCTAAGATAAACCATGACATATAAATAGGAATATTTTGAGCCATTATTTATACAATACTTCAACAATATTAAACATAAGTGGTGGGGCCGACTTCTTTTTTTATCTTTTTATCTTGTAGGACTTTGTAACGTGGTTGTTGAATTTTGTTACATGCGGAACCCTTCGAGCTTCTAGACAAAGTGAACGGGACGATTCAATTTTTATTGTGGACCCAGGATGGGATGATTATTGTTAGTTAGTATGGTTTAAATAAATGAGTTTACCCACCAAATTCTGGTATTCAGTTATATTCTTCAAAAACTTATCTGTTTCAAATTCTTTGTAACTCAAACATAATTTTCAGGTGAAAGAGTAGTAACAGGTTTAGCTGCACACAAACCAAACTCATGTAATAACTCCACACAATATTTTCTTTGGGCCATACAAATTCCTTTTTCATTTTCTAAATTTCAATCCAAAAAATATTTTAACAAACCTAATCCTTTATATATTACTTGCTGCTAAAAAAGTTTTAAAGCATCTATCTCTTTTTATCATTCCAATATTCACAATGTCAATCAACATTACACCTATATACGAAATACAAACTTCATCAGTTTATTTAATGTATAAGAATAGTCATGTATGCTTTGTTCAAAACCATGCTTGTTAGGATTTTGTTTTATGTGACGACATTACGAAATTATCATAGTTTAACATACCACTATACGTAGGGACTAAATTTGTCAACTTAGCATACTTATGTATTAGATGGTGGTATAAATACCCCTCCATTGCTTCCATGGAGGGGTGAGACTCTTGTAAACTTTTCACTTTCACATATATTTTACACACACTAGTTTCTCCCTCTACTCTCTCTCTAAACATGGCAATCTTATGGTTTGATTCACCAAGACCACCAGATCAACGATTCTTTTATACTTGTCAATTGGTATCAAGAGCCATGGTTTCATTCTTGGGTCGGCTTACTTTTTATGGTCCGGTTGGTCTCGATTATGTCTCAAATTTGTCACGTTTTGTTATGTTTCAAATATGTCACTTATCATCACCTTTTTTTTGTTACATGTTGTCTCTTTATGTGAGTTTTGGATCTAAAATCTAGGGTGGAAATTCTACTATTTGTTTTTTTGTCCGTTTAGTCTTAAAATATTCTGTATCCAAAAAAGTTTCAATCTATGTCATGTTTCCATATTATTCTATGTCTCGTTTAGACACAGTTTTTTTCAAAGCTAATTTCGAGCTTATTTCATCCTTGTTTGTGCTTATCAGGTTGCTTATTTTTCTGTTAATCTGCTTATTATGAGCTTATGAGTCATGGTTTAATCCAAAAGAGATAAGATTAAGGAAAAAAATTAGAAAAAGCTAAAGAAAGACAAGAAAAAGAAAAAAAAAACCAGATCCGAAATTCCAAGGGAGAAGTACAAAAGTACTAACAGTGCATAGCGGTTTGACCGTGGTGGTTTGCCACAGCGGTTTGCCGTGGCGGTTTGATATACAGGTGTAGCGGTTTATCATTTTTCATGGTCTTTACTAGACGAAACACTGCCCAAATTAAAACTCCATAGCGGTTTGGTTGGTGGTGGCGGTTTGGTAAATGGCGGTTTGGTGATGGCGGTTTGAAGGTGGCTGTTTGGTAGTAGCGGTTTGGGGGTAAGCGTTTTGGGTGGCGGTTTTGGGTCGCCCGCGCGTTTGACTCCCTTAAACCCAAACCGAGTCAACTCGGTCATTACCGAGTTGGACCAGGGTGGACTCCAACCGAGTCAGATCCACCGAGTTAGAGTCAAAGGACAAATACGAAAAGGAAGAAGAAAGAATTAAAAATAGACTCAAATCTACAACCACATCTACCACCATCAACATCAATTTTTCAAAACCACAATCCTCTCAATCTAAACCATGTCACATATTAAACCATCATCCTTCTCTCCAACATCTCAACATAAAACATGAAAATAAAATACATAATGATCTCGCATTATCAAACTCGTTCAAAATCTTCAAAGATTTATAAGATTTGAAGAATACATCATCACAAATCTATTAGAAGAAAAACTCTTCTCTTTTTTTGATATACGAAAATAAAGAAGACTTATAACAATTTTGTTATAGTCTATCTTTGATTCGATCATTGACTCAAAACACACAATCAAATAATCCTACCTGAGACCCTCGTAAAGACCTTGAAGCCGTTGTCTTGATAAGCTTTGACTATATAATTAATGAGATTTCAAGGTTAAAGGTTAAACAATGAAAGGACAACAACTTAATTGTTTTCCATTTCGCTTTTTGTTGTGAAAGGCTCAAAAGTATAGCGAGTTATTTGTTTGTTGTGACACGTTTTGTTGGGAGCTAATGGAAAGATTAGACTAGCTGGTGATTGTTTGTTGTTATAAGGATGTTTTTTTTGTTATCGTGCTTGTGTGGATAGTTAAGGGTGGAATTGGTTAAAGCGGATTTGGGAGAGATTGAGAAGGAGGCGGATGTGAAAACTGATTAGGGTTATTATCTATAAGAAAAATTAGGGTGTATGACGTTTTATAATAACCTAAACATTAGGGTCATCAGTTCATAGGCTGGTAACTCTTTGTTATCACATTTGGGCCATGTGCGATACATCTGAAATTTCCTAAATGCTGGCCTCATAGTGTTCAAACCTGATCGTGGTCTCTCATTATATGGTATCTTATCCAAAATTTTTTATAGTTGTGGTTGGGTGCTAACACTTGTCTAATATGGTTAATTTTGGGATGGGATTTTTTTTTAGGTTTGCAAACGATTTGACTTGGGCGGACATATGTCTGTTTTTGAATAAACCAATTGAAGTTAAAACATTTATCAAATGCAAATTCTTTTAAAGAATTATTGTATTACATAGCTACTTATAAGTTGATTTGGTTAAATCTAGTAGTATTTGGTTATATCTGAGGTTGAAAAGTGACAAAGTCATAATTTTTCGTGACGAGACCGCGGATCGTGATCTTATAAAGAATCATGCAAGTTTAAATTGTAATGGCTAGACTTGGTATTAATTTTTCTAAGTGACTACGGAGTTGATTGGGTATCACTTATTTGAGATTAAAGTTGGATTTCACGAAGGCGTGTACTTATTTTATCTTGAAGTCGGGGTTGGTTGGATGCATGACTTTCAATGATAACTTGCTCGTGCTTAAGATTTAAGTTGAAGACTTGGTTTATCTAGTTACCAGTAGTCGGGGTGGATGGTTGAAGACCTGGTTAACTATCACTTAAAGGAGTTACATTGTAGTACTCAGTGTCACACGCTGAAGACGATGTGGATAATCGCAAGAGGTGATGAAAGTTCTCATAACTTTGGTGGTGTTTTTGAGTACTTAGTGATATGATTGGACACAAAGTCTCTACATCGTTCTTCCATAATTAGTGCAAAGCTTAGTCACAGAACGGGAATCTCTACTTCAATTTCAAGTTTAGAATATCGGGTTTACTTCATTAGTGGTCACTTCAAATAGCCTATAAAGGGGTTGGTAAAGATAGTCAGAGAGAGTTTATGAGTAAAGATTTGATCAGCAGTTGATTCTCACGAGATACATTTGAGCTAATTTTATTCTTCTCACAAGATTTCAAGTATATGTGCGTACAATGTTTTGCTGATTCTGAGGTATCAAAACCAGCAAGGGGGAAGGAGACATAAATCTGAACGCACAACGAGTACACGTGACGAACTTTATGTCTTTTTCTTATTTAAGGTCATTCCGGGAAGACAAATGTCATGACCGCAGAGAAAATCAATGTTTAACTCGTGGCTTTTGGTGTATTATTCCACCTACATGGCGGAAGAGATGTAAGAAACAGTTTCTGATGATAAAAGAGGTACACAATTGTATGATGATTCCTCTAGTTAGTTAGTATCCTATACGAAGAAATGTGTTCATCTGGGATGTACTTGATTTTTATGGTATTGTTTTGGTGTTTTATCATTTCGACTACATCCGGTACTTAGTTGTTTTTATGGTGCTGTCTTGGTGTTATCATTTTGACTACATACGGGATAAATTGCTTACACTCAGGACTTAGTTGACTTTGGTGTAGCAATTCTCATCTACACTCACCTGAAGGGAGAAAAGTGCATTTTCGGGTCTTAACTGATTTTGATGCTACGATTTCGACTTTATTAATGGGATAGAGTGTGTACTTCGGGTGTTTAGGCTTCATACTATGAGACTGGTTGCATCTCCTCATATACATGGGGGAAGAGATCTCTTGATACTTTTGGTATGCATTACTTGAGCTTCCAGCGTG
>BQNB010098589.1:0-16448 GCA_026074375.1 Tanacetum coccineum
AAGAAAAGAATTTGGTTATGAAAGCAACATATGCAAGTTGACCCATGGTAGTCATGGTAGTTGTAGTAAAGATGGTTGCCCATAATAGGTGGTTGAGGTTGTGGTGGAGATGATGGTGATGGAGTATCATGAATGTGATTAAGAGGAGTGATTGGTGACAAAGAGAGTGTGATATCCAAAGAAGGATGACTTTGAAGTGGTTGAGGGTTTGAAGGTCTAAAAGGAACATCCGAGATGTTGTCAAGCAAAGGGTTTAAAAGTTGAGGAGAAGTTGGTTCATTTAACGATGGTGGTGAAATTTGAAGTTTTGATTGAAAAGAAGAAGATGTGTTCTCTTGGCTTGATAAGGTTTGATTAGTGGATAGAGTTTTGGATGGTGCATTTGGAGGAGTTAGAGATGAAGAAGTTGTTGTAGGAGAAGGTGTGGTAGGGACATCTTCATCACTAGAGATGTTAACAAATAGTTGTCTAGGAGGGATTATGGTTAGTTTGATTTTCTTAGAAGGGTTAGAAGAAGAAGCTTTGGTGGAATTCATGGCAGAATGGTTTGAAGAAGATGAAGATGGTAAGAAGAATGCGAAGGATGACTTATTTAATTAGAAAGCATAGGATCAAAGTAGAAAAGCATGAGGATTTAAGGGATAGATTCCAAAAGTGGTTTAGCAAAATGCAAGAAGTTTAGCTGGGTCTAAGATAGAATGGTCAACTACACAGAAAATCAGGTAGTCACAGTAAAATTTTCATGACTTCTGATGGCGGTCCCATATATATTAGGGGGCTCCCCTTATTTATGGGGGCCGTTATTTGGAGACAGGAAAATTTTCTAGTTTTTCCTGATTTTCTGTAGATCCTGTACTATAAAAAGTTTCCTATTTTTCCTTATTTTGCAATCTATCCTATTTCATCATGAATCATCTAATACGTAATAATTATATTCACAAAACTAGCTATCCTAAATTTTATTAAGGAAGCACAATTTGATATATGAACTAAGAGATAATCATACATAATATAAGTCACATAAAAGTCTACGAGATGTCATGTAGCAAGCGTTAAATGTTATTAGGGGAAGTTATACATGCATTAGAATATATCATAATAATATCTCGTTTGGTTCTACTTGCAAGATAATTCTAGTAAATACTCGTGTTACATCGCTATATCTTGATTACGTGTGATGATCATGATGCGCACATCGAGCATCTTCAGAAATCTCGTCAGTTAAGATGATATATAAAGGATTCATTTTTTGTTGGATAGGAGATGAAGTTATGATTGTTTGGAGAAAATTTGATTAGTTTGTCAAGAAATTTTGACAACAAAAATCCGTATGGTAGGATGCCATTGGATCGATGTTTGAAGTCATTTATTTAATTTAGAATGAAATGAGAGATGTTGAAGGATGTAGAGGAGGTGATGTAGAAGAGCATATAGGCTTTACAAGCCGACAATAGACTTTTGTCGATATCAATGGTACATATGATGTTCTCACGAATGAGAAGGTGTGCCGCTTTAAGACAAGGACAAAGCTCTTCAATGAAAAGATTGTATGGATCCTCTAATGCAAACTTGAAATCATTTAAGCGTTTCTTAGTTATATTATATATGATTGAGGTTGGATGAGTTAATTTGGTATAGAGAGGATCTTTTGTTGGAGTGTTGTTTTGTTTGTTGATGGATTTTAGGACCATTTATTGTTATAAAAGCAATGTCATTCAAATGGAATATTGAGTAATGTTCCAAAATCCCGAAATGAAGCACCAACTCGTTTTCCATTTATTTCAAACAATATGATCCAAAGATCACTTATGAGGGTTAGTTCAAAAGTTTGATAAAATTCGTATATGAATTTTGGATATAAGTTTCCTTTTAAATGAAGAAAGGTTTGAAGCCTGATTTTGCTTAGGTTCTTTTCTAAGGTTTGAAACTCTTTGGTGTCAAATGTTTTGTTAACAATTCTTCCTTCATGAATAGGTCGACAAGGTATTTTAGATGAAGTGATTTTTGAGAGGATTTGGTGTGATTAGAAAGGTAGGATTTATTTGTAGTTAAAGAAATGTGAGTTTCTGAGCATTTATGTTTGTCTTGAGACATTTTCTTTCACCTATCATTGATAAAAGTATTTTAGTATATATCATTCATAATTTTTCAACATTCTTTGGGCAAGTGTCTAGTGTGTGCCTAAAAGTGACAAATGTGGAGTAACGATTAACTCGACCTAAAGATAAAATCATAAGAGTTAATCCAAACGCTCCTTAATTTGATTTTGCTCATCCAAACATGTCGAAAAACACATATGATTATGTATCTTGACTTTTGTTCATGAGATCATTATGCATGTTTTTGAAGACGTTTTAAGTTGTATTAACAATGCATAACAACAATTTTATTATGTTACTAACGTGAGTGATTTGAAAATAAAATTAGGGTTTTGGTTCAAAATCAATTTTTCGACAAACTTAATAATGTATGCAAATCCTATGTATACGGGAGGCATATTAGTTATACATTGTAACCTAGTGGTCCTAATGATACCAAATTGAAAGAAAAATGAAAAATCCCTAATTTTAATTTTTAGTGTTCATCATGAACCCTAGACTCAAATTGAAAGAAAATAGATGAAATGACTTACAATTGATGATCTTTGTGATGTTGTGGATGATTATAGGTGTTGATTATATCTTAAATTTAAGTTTTAATGGTTGATTATTTTTTTTGGGTTGTTTCTAGTTGTGTTCGTCGCTGCAGAGAAGAAATGGGGTGTTTGTTTTTGTGTTTTGAGAAAATTTTGACTGAGTGTAAAATATGGTGTCTGCTGTTGGCGGTCCCGTATTTATCAGGCGGTCCCAAATATATTGGGGGGCCGCCGGGGATATGGGGGCCGCCCTTAGTGAGGCGTTTTGGACTTAGTTTTGATGAAAATTTTACAAAGAGGAGTGACATTTTAATTTGCATTTCGCGAATTAAAAATGCTTAAAGTACTTCGGATGAAGTATTTAAGTTGTCACGACATGGAATAGAATACGGACTAGAATTAAGACAGAAGAAGGAGAAGCGGACTAATATAATTTATGGAATGTGTTCCATCATTCCTAAACCAAGACATAGATAGTTAAACGATTCACGTTTAAAGGGTTTCGTAAGAATGTCAGCGATGTTGTCGACGGACGACACTTTTTTGATTGAGATATGTCCTTTCTGGACATTATCACGAAGAAGATGGTGACATATTTTGATGTGTTTAGTACGAGAATGTTGCACCGGGTTTTTGCTAAGGTCAATCGCGCCTTTATTGTCTCACATGATCGGGACATCGTCGAGTCGAACGTCGTAGTCGATAAGAGGTTGTTTCATCCTTAGTGCTTGTTGACATGCCTTTCCAACGCTTACGTATTCGGCTTCGGTAGTGGATATAGCAAGAGTGGTTTGTTTCTTCGAGAACCAAGATGTCAAACAACATCCCACGAACGTACAAATACCGCTAGTGCTCTTTCGGTCCACATAATCTCCCGCATGATCAGAGTCATTATAATCTCCCGCCCATGATCCTAGTGGGGGAGGCGGGCATATATTACTGTTTCTTTTTTGGATGGGTCCCCCTTTGGATATACCTTTATTTCTGAAGTGCGTTTGTGCCTTTTTAATGTATTTCAGAAGGGGGTACGCGTTAAAAAAACTGGCTTCAAGGGTGAAGGGAAGGTTTTTTAAGGGGGAGGCTCTTTGGAAAACAAAGCAGGGGCCAAAAGGCAGGACCCACTAAAAACCATTGATATCGGAAACAGGCCCATTTGCGGTAGGTAATTTAATAGGGACTACCTTAATTTTTTCCTTACCTTGACTTTAACTTGGTACTAATCTACCCCAACACTTACACTTTTCTTCGGTTCCTTTTCGGGTGGTTGTTTTTGGTATCAGAGGGGATGTGGGGTTTTTTCATTGGGTTTAGGGATTTCTTGTAAAAGCTTATTTCTTAAGCATTTTCTTTTTAGTATTATTTAGATTTGATTTAAAAGAAAAAATTTCATTCTTTCCCCATTTGTTTTTATTTGTAGGGGCCAAGGAAGGAAGTTAAGTTCCAAAACCCATCATGCTCATCTCGAAACCTCGGTCCATGCTTGGAATGTTGGGGGGGCAAATTTCATCAACAAAACATTGTGCTTGATGCAACCTTCAGGTCGGGACACCGAATTATAATATCGTTCGAATAATATCTTATAAAACGATGATGAGTGTTGGAACATATTATTCTTAGTCAAAAAAAGAGTGTTATTCTTTAAAACAATTTTTCCTATTTTTATATTTCATGTTTATTATAAGGGGAAAAAGTGTTAGGGGAAGGGAAATATTTGTAAAGTTCTTGCTTGAACAGAATAACGAAAGTATTTGGTTAAGTGATATTTTAAAAAGTTACTGCTTATTATTGTTAAGTTACTGTTTAGTTATAGGAAAAAAAGGTTTTTTACTGTCTGTTTTAGGCAATTATCAAAATAAGTTAACTGCTTATAAACAGTTTTGAGAGTTTATAGTAAGGAAAATTGTACTAGGAGAAAGGGGATATATTTATGACGGAGTTGTATTAGGAGAAGATACAAGCTGGCAGGTTGTGCCCAATAGGGGTTAAATTTTTCCTTTGTTGGTCTATTAAAAAGGGGACCCCTTGGAAAGGCATTTAGTTTGTTAGGTTTACGGGGGGGGAAATCAAGTAACGGGGAGTCTTTTTAGAAGGAGAGTAGTGGTTCGCCTATTAGTATTTATTACAGTGTTTTTAGGTATCTTGGCCAACATTAGGCAGGGTTCAAATGGTGTGATAATAAAAGTAAAATCTTTTTGATTATTGCTGGTGTGTTTTTTCTTTCTTATATTATTCCAAAATTAAGGGGGCTTCCCGCATAGTTGATAGTTATCCCCAGTGTCAAGCGTTTCATAGTATTATTCTTGGATTTTATTTCAAGGTAGATATATTAATTTTAAACAAGATGCTTAAAAAGTTCAACAATCTTAGAGTTTAACTTCGGATCCTCAAAGTGGTTTTTAGGAGCTTGTGAGGAAAAAACCTTCTGATTAGAAGAACTTTTTATACGCGATTCGATTATCTTTGCAAAAAAAACACTAAATTAACAAGGGACGTCTGAATGCTGTGAAAAACCCACCCTACACTGAACCCTATCTGCGGCTCACATCCCCATCCGCGCCCACACACTCGACGAATATTCGCTCGCCCCCATTTCACTCACACATCCTCTTCACAAGTTTGGTGGTATGAACCTATATTGGGTGCCATGTGATTGAGACCAGTATATTGCGATTACTTGGATGTCATATTCTTATAGGATTTTTTAAATCCACCAATGGGGGGGGGGACCAGTGGCTGCAACAGTAAAAAACAACCATCGTCTTCTCAGGTTCAAACCCTTCTGCCACTGAAAAAACTTTTTCAATTTTGTTGTTCAAAATTGCAAGGGTGAAAAAAAGATACAATTGAGAAAAAATGCTTCTCCAAACATATTGCTTCTCTTTTTGCAAATTAACCTGAATAGAATCTTTTTGAAAGGCTTTTTTCTATGGGGATGCTCAAGATTGCCAGTGAGTTTGTGGGCTGCTAATAAAAAGCAAGATTGGGAGGGTTAATTTTATAGGGAATCTATTGGAATAGGATGCAGGGGGAAGAAAATTCTCTTGGAAACAAAACAAACAAGTTTGGAGTCCTTTGTTTTTTGTTCCGTTTGGAAATCCTGAGAAGAGCTAGGACTTCAGCATACTCGGGGGAAAGATTCCCAGGTAAACATTATGTAGTTATGCTTAGAGTTTGTATGATGCTAAGAGGTTATCCTGTGAAGGATGCTAATTTTTAAAATTTCTCAAAAAATGGTTTTCCCAATCTGTGTGGATTGTGGGGGTTTGCTACATGGGATTAAGAGGGGAACCAAAAACCTGGGATTAGTAATGAATGAAATTGGACTTTGGATGACATCTCCGATTAAAAATACAAAAACCTGGGGGAAAGGGGTGTTATAATAGCTGTAAGTTTGAAAGGGTGCTTTCCAAGTTTCAAATTCACATAGATAATTTGCTTTTTTATTGTTTCGCTGGAAAAATCAATGGTAGTTTTTTTCTTCTAGACAAAAAGTTTACTTTGCTGATTTGAATAATCTGAAAAATCTATCTCCATCGGGGGGGTATGGCTCAGGCTTCATCTAGCAAGTTGAAAAGAAAACTCTCAAACTTCAGGATTGAACAAATTTCATATGGTTCATTTCTTTTTTTTGGCTACACAAGCTTCTTGTTGGCCTTGAAAAAAACTCATTGGATGGATAACAGGGAACTTGCTTGCAAATTTGATGATGATTTTTTTTTTTGGCTTATGGGAAGAAATTGTGAACATCAGGTGGTGGGCAAGTAGGCTAGGGATATACTGCAAGAATTTTAAGGGAAAGGGTTCATTGACGAAAGAAGGGAAAGGACCCATAGAACCTCAAGGCCTTTAAAAAAATTGGGGGAATTTTAAAAAACCCTTTTTTTTTTTTTTTTTTTTTTTTATGACCAAAAGTTTATTCTTTCTCTCTTTGTCTCCCTTTTCCTCCCTTTTTCCGTTGTTTGTTGTTGGAGGGAGAGATAATTGGTCTAAGGTTTCATGTTTCCCATTTTTTTAGGGGCTTTGGAGGTCTGTTATGGGTCTGTTTTCCTGTCATTTCTCATGATTACTTTTCTTATTCTTGCAGTGTATCTTGCTAACTTGCCCATTTGATGTTCAAATTTCTTTTCCATATGCCATTCATTCAATCAAATTTTGCAGCAAGGTTCTTTATCATCATGGGATAGTTTCAGGGCCATTAGGAAAATAGGCTTGTTGAGCCAAAAGATGAATACATATGATTTTTCATCTGAGTTGGAGGTTTTCTTTCACACTTGCTGGATTGAAGCCCTTGTGAGCATTACCCTTGGGTGATGATATTCTCAGATTTTTTACATCAGCAGTAACTTTGTCTGAAGTACTGCCTCTTTTTGATTTCGCAGGGGGAACATTAAAAAGGCATTACTTTTGTGAATTTGATACTTGAAAGGGGCCACCCCTTCCAAAATACTCTGCCTTATACACCTTCAGGGTTGTTATAAGGGGGTCATCAAAGTCCATATTCATCTAAATCCAGGTTGTTCCTCTAATTCCATTGTAGCATAAAAAAAAAACCACATGGCCCACCCCCTCAGGATGGATGACTTTTTGAGGAAATTTTTAAAAGTTAGGCATTTTCTTCAACAGGATTACCTTTTAGCATCATTCAAACTTCTAGCATACTTATATAAATGTTCTGGGGGGAATTTTTCGTTTGCTGGATGGTTCCTAAGCTCTTTATCTCTGGCTCCAACAACATTAGGTTCTCAAAATCTTGGTTGTTTTTCAAAGAGATTTCTTCTTGCATCTTCTCTAGTTTTTCCGTTAGTTACCTCCAAAATCTTGCTGTTATAGTGCAGGCCCACAATAACTTTTTTTTTTTTTTTTTCCTTGGCATTTTCTGGGAGGCATCATGTAGTAAGCTCCAAAAAGGATTGGGGTTTCTATCTTGGTTTGCAGGAGGGGAGCAATATTGATGAGAGCTGTTCTCATTTGTTTTTCTCCTTGATTGACAAAACAATTTGTGAAGTTTTTCAAGTGCTGTAAGGTTTGGGAACCTGAGGAAAGGGGGTACGGGTTTGGGTTTTTGGTTTGTAGCCTGGTCACCAATTGGTGATTTTATTTCCTATAGGGGAATTATGATTTCAGTTAATTGCCCAATTATTACTGTCTCCATCTTTCTATGGCCACCATAGGGTCTTACTCAAACCTTTTTTGGATGATTTGGACATTTGCGTATTGCAATGGACGATGAGGGGGCAGTGGAGGTTTGGGGTGTTTAGGGCTTTTGATTCATGCGGTTTTTCTTCCTTTTTAGTTGTTTTTTGCAGTGGTATATTCGATAATGCTTTTTAAAGTTTTCTGTCTTATCAGTGTTATCCTTCACAAAGTTCTAATTTACCACTTGGTAGGATCATGTACTCTAAGTTTGGGTTGAACCTTTTAAGGGCTTGTGCTAAATTATATTTGACGACCTGGGAAAAATTTTAAAACTTCCAAGATAAATAACTATTGGAAACGCTGGGGGACAAGGATAATTACTTTTCAATAAAACTATGCGGGAAAATCTAATTGAATAATATTATTTAGGGAAGAATAAAACTCACAGGGCAATAATTTTCAAAAGATTACTTTTATTTATTCCCCATCCACCTTGAAAAATACCTGGGGGGCCTAAAAACTTTGCAGATTTTTCCTATAAATTACCCCACTAAATAATTTAACTAAATGGGGCAAACTCTTCTTCTAAGGGGACTCGTCACGTGGGTTCCTCGTGGTTACCTACTACCACTATGGCCTTCCAAGGGGGTCCTTTTTAGTGGACATCACGGGATTAAAAAAGAAAGTCTTCAAACAGTCATAATATTTCCACCAGCAGCACTACTAAATATAAGCAGTAGTAATATTAGTACTAGCAGTACTACTATATACTAACAGTAGTAACTTGTACTAGCAGTCTTAACTTTTACTACTAACAGCACTAACTACTTAGTATATATTTTAGTCTTGAACACTGAGCAGTCTTAACTTCAACTAACAGCAGTAACTTCTAAGAATCCATGAAGTCTTTTAAGACCCAACAATTACTTTTCAAACGACACATTTAGATGTCGTTCTCTTGTATCATGTGCCGTTGTATTATGAAGTAACACTCCCGGACATATTTCCATTGCGACACATTTTTGTGGGTGTTATAGTATGATAGATTAAAAGATTTTCTTATTAAATATGAATACAAAATGGGAATGGTCGATAACACACTTTTTACCAAGAAGAAAAGTTCAAATCTCATCATCGTTCAAATATATGTTGACGACATTATATTCGGCTCGATTTGTCAATACATGTGTGATGAATTTGCCAAAATCATGCATGACGAGTTCGAGATGAGCTTGATGGGTGAACTTAACTTCTTCCTTGGATTACAAATAAAACAAATGAAAGATGGTATCTTCTTTAATCAATCTAAATATATTAAAGAAATGCTTAATAAATTTGGCTTAGAAGAATCTAAACCAATGAAAACCCCCATGTCCTCTGATACCAAACTCACGAAAGACGAAGAGTGTGAGTCGGTAGATAGTACCAAGTATCAAGGTATGATAGGTAGTCTATTATACCTAACGGCAAATGGGCTCGATATCATGTTTAGTGTCTGCCTTTGTGCCTGCTTCCAAGAGGCTCCTAAAACCTCTCACCTTGAAGCAGTTACGCGTATCTTCTGATACATTAAAGGCACTACGCACTTAGAATTATGGTATCATAAGGGGACCATCATAGAAACAGTAATATATGCCGACTCTGATCATGCGGGAGATTATGTGGACCGAAAGAGCACTAGCAGTATTTGTACGTTCGTGGGATGTTGTTTGACATCTTGGTTCTCGAAGAAACAAACCGCTCTTGCTATATCCACTACCGAAGCCGAATACGTAAGCGCCGAAAAGGCATGTCAACAAGCACTATGGATGAAACAAGCTCTCATCGACTACGGCATTCGACTCGACGACGTTCCGATCATGTGCGACAACAAAGGCACGATTGACCTTAGCAAAAACCCGGTGCAACATTCTCGAACCAAACACATCAAAATTCGACAACACTTTCTTCGTGATAATGTCCAGAAATGACATATCTCAATTGAAAAGTGCCCCGTCGTGACACATCACCCGACTTCTTACGAGAACCCCATTTACCGTGAATCGTTTAACTATTCTACGTTTGATCTTAGGAATGATGGAACACATTCCATAAATCATATTAGTCCGCTTCTCCTTCTTCTGTCTCAATTCTAGTCCGTGTTCTATTCCGTGTCGTAACAACTTAAATACTTCATCCGAAGTACCTTAAGCCTTTTTAATTCACGAAATGCAAATTAAAACGTCACTCCTCTTTGTAAATTTTTTGTTAAAACTAAGTCCAAAATGCCCCACTGATAGCGGCCCCTATATCCCCGGCGGCCCCCCAATATATTTGGGACCGCCTGACAATACGAGACCACCAACAGCAGACACCATATTTTACACTTAGCCAAAAAAATTAAAAACACAAAATCAAACACCCCCTTTCTTCTCTGCAGCGACGAACACAACTAAAAACAACCCAAAACTCAAAATCAATAATTAAAACTTAAATTGAAGATCTAATCAACACCTATAATCATCCACAATATCACAAAGATCATCAATTGTAAGTCATTTCATGTAATTTCTTTCAATATGAGTCTAGGGTTCATGATGAACACAAAAATTGAAATTGGGGATTTTTCATTTTTCTTTCAATTTTGTATAATTAGGACTAATAGTTTACAATGTATAACGAATATGCTTCCCGTAGACATAGGATTTGCATACATTAGTGAGTTTGTCGAAAAATTGATTTCGAACCAAAACCCCAATTTTATTTTCAAATCACTCACGTTAGGAACATAATAAAATTGTTGTTATGCATTGTTAATACAACTTAAAAACGTTTTTAAACACATAATGATCTCATGAACAAAGGTCGAGATACATAACTCATATGTATTTTTTGACATGTTTGGATGAGCAAAATCAAACTAAGGAGCGTTTAGATTAACTCTTAGGATTTTATATACTTTAGGTCGAGTTAATCGTTACTCTAAATTTGTCATACTTAGGCACACACTAGATACCTATTTCAGTGAGAAAACCTTACTAAAACTGGCAGTCTTTTAATTAGGTGAAAGGACGTTGGAAGAAGAACTACGGTAGACCAAATCATACGTTCCAACAATCTCAGATGAAAATTATCTTCCTAATAACTTAAAACCCCTTTATTCTAAATACCTAGAGTGTGGTTCAATGCATGAAGCTCTCACCAGTATCTCTCTAAATCTTCTATTATGATAATTTTCCAAATCATGTTTTAAATTATCAAACTTCAAAGTATATATGAACTCCACGAAGGGATTTGCCCAAAATTTCTGTTTGAATTTTATTCTTCAATAGAAATTACTAGAGACAATGATCAAAATATCTTTTTGAAATTTTGGGCATTAAAAAGAACATTTAAATTTTCACTAGAGTCATTTGCCTCAATTCTTTCCATTCCATGTGAAGTAGAATGTTCTTACTCTTTTTATGTAGATTCGTCTCTCGACTCTTGAGTAATCATTAAGATTCAATCACACCTTACCAAACACACATTCCAACACCAAATGAAATTATTCAATCAATTACAACAACTGGACAAACCATCTTTCCAAACAAAGTTCTCAAAGAAGAACTTCATCATGACATGAGATCTTGGAAGGAAATCATTCAAGATAATGTCTTTGGCACTCAAATTTTCACCCTGCATCATCATGTCACATGATGTATTTCATTCAAACTAGTACTCCGTTCAACTTTGCTTATTTTCTAGCCAAACGAGTTGAAAAGATTAAAAATCAACCAAACTCCCCAATGCCATATGGAATGATTCTAAATCGTCTATATGATTACCTTATCAAAATTAATCCACATCTACAAAAATCAAAATATATATCATATTGGCCATCCATGAAACCTTGGGTTCATCCCAGTCATCTTCAAACAATTATCTTCGTATCCTTTGAAGAAGTTTCAAGTAATTATTCGAATTCTATTTGAGATATTGCTATTATTGCTAGACATACGTACTAAACCTCTATCTCAGTTATTCTAGTATGTGTATAACTTGTCTTAGCTGTTATTATTTCGTGCTTGCTATATGACACTTTATGGACTTTTATGTCATTTATATGCTTCTCCTTGGCCCCATTGCATGAGTTTCTCTTCTCTTTTAGCAAGATTATGTAATTCTTGAAGAGATGGAAATGCAACAATCATCCTTCCAACCCTCTTAGGTTATTCTGAAAAATGATTAACTTTTGGAAAATTTCGTAAGCCTCCAGAGAACGGCCCTCAAAAATGAAGGACGACCCCCTAATATATATGGTGTTAGTGTAAATATTACGATATTTAATCTATACGATCTCTTTATGTTTTGGTGATGACAAACATGTAACTTGTAATACATAACGTAAAGTACGCAAGTTACTCGTAATCACAAATCATCAATGCATACATGCATCAACAATACTCGATGTCTCAAGTCTGCATCAACACTGACACTTGTTTGCACCCAACGTAAATCACGTAAGGTATGTACAAACAAATTAAACTTGTAGGATAATCAAAGAAAAATATTTTTTTCTTAACCATTACAATTCTACAAAAGTATTTTTCACAAAAATAAATAAACACAAAATACTTTTTAATAAAAGAAATGTTTTATTTAAATATAAAATTTGAAATCTGGTTTTCCGCTTCTACCTTCCTATCTCCTAAGAAACTCTCCCTCTAATTTCATTCACTCAACTCACACCTAATGAAATTTCGTCACCTATCAAATCTGCTTGACATTAACCTCCAACAAGCAATTGAAGCCACAAATCCTTCACCTCCTACCTTACCATATATCCCTCAACCTTCTTTAAATCAAGTAAACTTTCATTCAAAATATTATCATTGCTGCTTGGAAACCATTAATCTATTTGATACATTGAGAGATGACCTTAATCGTATCAAATCTCATCATTGGTCCTTCCATCAGTCTTCCCTCCTACAAATAACAACTCCCTCACCATAATTGAGCAACTCTCGAAAGCTTAATAAAAAAAATTAAATGTTTACCAAATAAATTAACAAACCCATGTTTTGATTATGGCATCGCTTTTTACACATTCAAGAATCGACTATGTAGATCTTTGCCTTATTATGTCTTTTTTTATGTCGTATGAAGTGTATTTATTACACCCAAATTTACAACAACGCAGCGGAATACCACTTGGGGTGCTACTTCATAGTTCATACACACAAGTTACAGAAAACGATTCTCAAAAGAGACGTTTTAATAAATGTCACCATCGATTTAAATAAATCAGAGTAAATTAAGGTCCCCAATAATTTGCATTTAAGTATATTATAAGATTTTCTAACTATGAATCATTTGTTATTTGATTATAGGATACAATTATGTAATGTGAAGGAAATATCCGAGTCTTAAACTTTGATAATCCACGGCGACTTTCTTGCTTCAATGCTAGATAGCAAGATAATAACCTGAGAAAATACATGCAAAAACGTCAACAATAATGTTGGTGAATTCATAGGTTTAAGTAAAAGCAGTGTTGAAATAATTTAAGTAATATTTCTGTAAGAAAAGTAGCGTTACAACATTTAGAAGAATTGTTATCGAAATCCAAGTAATGTTTCAATAAATCAAGTAATGTTCAATAGTGGACCACAAGGTTAAAGATCAGCCAGCGACAGTATTTCAAAAGTTTAATTCAACAAGAATACATTGCTAACGAATGCAATGTATAATCTGATTTGCATTGTGTCATGACACCGAAGCCTTGACGTTTAACACATACTCTTGTATGTAAGCATGTTTGCCCATAACTAGGTAGTCATTATTGCCTTATACCCTAACTTCTAAATACAAATTGTCCGTTTGAATCTGGGTGCTCGAGAAAGGATTCGGTTCAGACCCCGGACAGGGCTGTCAAACCCAATAGATCTATTTATTTGTACTAGCGCTCACCCATTATAGGCAATTAACAGTTCATGATGTGGGGTCTTTGGCAATAACTACTCATGCAATTGACCTCATATTTGGGTCCAGCATACCATAAAGTTTCTTGTGTCCAGTTTATTAAAACAAGCATGTATCAAACATGTATTGTACATCATGGGTGATAAGCAAAAGCTTTAGTAAAACATTCTGTATACGCTTATTGTGTAGTAATGATAAGTTATTCGGAAAAACAAGCATGTATCAACATGTATTTGAAATCATGTGGATAGACAGCAAAAGGCTTTAGTAAAAACACTTCTGTACGTCTTATGTAGTAGTAACCGATAAGTTATTCGGTAAAACAAGCATGTATTATCACCCCCAATAATATACGTAATTTAGAAAACCTTTAAAAATGAAAGGTGGGGCTATGACTCACCTTGAGGAACGGTAATATCAAGTAATAGAAGAGTGAAGAAAGACAAAACTCCTAAAGAGCGACCCTAAAAGTAAAAAGACGCGGACTTAGAAAAACAATCTAATACTTACGCGGAAAGAAGTTGAAATCAATTGATGATTTATAAAAGTTTTACTTATGTCCGATCTTGGCCATGGCATTGCATTCAAGTTTTTATTGACCAATTTTACCTAAATTCAAGTGTCCCAATCTGTATGAATATGTCATTCATACCATGTTTTTACTTTACTCTTTACCCGTCAACTCACACAAAATTACCTGTTTTGGTTTTACGTCTAGTAACTTTTATTTAACATTCTGGAAATCTTTTCAACTTTGTTGAATCATAACTAAAATCCGTATTTCATACGAGTACGTGGCTATTCATCCTCCAGAATCTTTTTGTGTCTACTTTTCAAAAAATAAATATAAAAAAAATACAGGCCTCACTGTCTGGGGTCAATTGATACTATGTGTATTTTCCATTTTACCCTTTATGTCATAACAGTTTATTTTTGATTATTTTCCACTCCACGAAAAAATGACCTATAAATCAAAATCCTTTTATACATGCTATAAACGTCGAGGCCCCCTTCGGATGGTAGCTATATGTGTCCTCTACAGGGGAACAACTTTTTATTCCGAAAGTTATGACAAAATTATAGGGTTATACCCCGTTTCCCAACTGCTTCTTTTTAGTGCAAAAATTGAATAGTTTTAGTAAATGGGCCGTTATCGAGCTCATCCGGAGGAGATACGGCTCTGATTTCAATTATACCACTATACCTTAAGAAACTACAAATCATTATTAATATACAAGGTACCCTATTACCAAAAATAATTCGTAATCCATCTGTTTGCTATTGATGTACAAAAACCAGTTTCAGCACCCTATTATAATCCATCCAAACATCATTTTATTCTCTTTAAATTTAACACAATGCCATAAACTAATGATTAGACACATTAGTAAACATAAAAAATAAATATTTTCTATTGAATATATACATCCATTTGACATGGTTCAAAAACGAAAAAATGATGTAAGATTAAAGGAATAGATCTTACTCAGGGTGGATTTGAGCTACGAGGATTCAACAAACAAAAACTCTTTCTTCTAGGGCTGGTCCGAACCAATGCAACCTTAGCCCAGTGATTGAATCACTTACTTAGTAAAATATCACCAAGAAACTATCTCCATAAAACCCCACTCAATGGCTTCACGAACTCACAAGAAAACATAGTCCTAAACACCTTCAAATCTTAAGCACATCACAAACTTTGAAGATCAAGAGGATGGTGTTATAAGCCTAAAAATGAGTTGCATAATTTTGTGAGATGGTGTTGGTTGATGAGTTTGAATTCGGCAGCATAGGGCAAGAATATTTCATAAATATTTTTATAATATTTATAAAAATATTCGTTATTAATATTCGTTATTTATTTAATGAACCGGTTACGTTTCGTCCGAAAATAAAATAAAAAATAAAAAATAAATTCTAACCCATATATTCGCGTTATCAACAAACGTTTTCGAATAAAATGATGACTAAATTTATTAAATATTTTTATTTAATAAAACTGTTAATTAAATATAATTTAATTATTTTCTCGTTTCTAAATCTTGCGAGGGCATTTCAGTCTCTTTCTGACTGTTTTCGGGTCTCGGTCAAAACTAAAAAGTTGTCAGGAATGTCGTTTTACATCAAATTGCTTTAGAGTCCGAATAATGAAAACGTGATTTAGCGGTTCGTTTTTGATAAATTCTATGAATTAAATTATTTCCTTTTTCGTTTTCGAATCAAATAATTTAAAAATAAATTTTATAAACGACCAACATGTAATAATAAATATGATTTATTATTTAAATATGTTCCGAAAATTGACGGTTGTTATAGTCTTCCCACCTTAAGAGAGCGCCGTCCCGGTGCTCAATTTGTTTTATTCGTCCTTGGTTTACTAGTGATTAGATGAGTGGATATACCTAGGTCATTGTCGAGGTTTCCAACGAAAGCTTGAGTGAACAAAGGTCAAAGCATAGGATATATGCAATCGATATGAGCGAATGAATCAAATGTAATGAGAATCTTCAAATGGAAGGATGGAATACATGACTCGAAGAAAAGTCATTGGAGCGAAGAATTTAACAAGTCGTCAATTCTTGAAAGTGGTTAATGATTTATTACTATTAGATTTTCAAGTTCGCGGCGGTCGATACACATTCGGAAAAATCCATATAACAAATCACGAGTCGAAAGAAATTCATAGCCCAAAGAATGATTCATACGGACGAACACATGCTATGTCGGATACACC
>BQNB010098590.1:0-25119 GCA_026074375.1 Tanacetum coccineum
CTTGTCATTTTCCTGCATTTCACTTGAAAACTACAAAATGATAGAAAATATCTCGTTTTCGAGTATTAGTGAAACATTTCCATGTAATATAGGAGGTATTTTGCCACTAAAAAGTATTAAATATTTGATATTATCACATTTCCTATGATTTTACCATCTTTAAATGTTTCACTACCTTCTTCCATAAATAATACTTGACAGTTATTGTCACAAATTTGACCGGCACTAAGTAAGTTAAAGTCTAAGTTATCTACGTGTTCTACATTAGATATAGTAAGAGAGTCATTAGAGATTGTACATTTGCCTATGATATTTCCTTTTTGGTTGCTTCCAAAAACAACATTACCCCCGTCGTATGCTTTGTAGGTAGAGAATAAACTCTTGTTACCGGTCATATGTTTGGAGCAACCACTATCTTTAATCCACTCATCCGGTTTCAAGCATGTTCTCAAGCATACCTATTTCAACAAAAAAAAAATCAAGTGTTTGGTCCACAATATCTTATGGGTCCGAAAATGTTAGTGTTGTACATCCCTTGCATTTGTTGCAATTGATTGGCATTTGTTGCAATTGATTGGGATATTGAAATAGGATACAATTTCCCATATGTACGAAGCCTTGATTTTGTTGGTTGTTCCAATTCATAAGGTAGAAGTTTTGATGAATTGGTTGTCTATAGTTTTTCCTAGATTGAGGTGTGTTGTATCTTGGTTGAGAAGAGATGTTACTTCTAGATGGAGGTGTTTTCGATCTAGACTCGGTTTTGACATAACCTATACCGCTTTTAGGTGATGGTTTCTTTGACTCATCAATGCTATCATGTATTAGTTTCTTCCTAGTAATAACAAAATCCGATCTAGAAGACATAGGTGGACTAAAAACGTGTTTTGTCCCTTTTTTGCCATAGTTGCGACTCACGGATCCAGGTAAGGTGGATCCGTGCACCTTTATGGTGGATCCGTCCGTCCCTTTTTCAGCGGACGATCCAACGAAACTCATGGTTTTAGTTCCGCTTGTTGACGCTTTATCGCTATCAAATCCTAGACCTATTTTGCAACTAGGTGACTTTTGATTGTTTAACATTTCTCTTAGTGAATTAGCACTTTTATCAAATTTAACAAATTTAACTTGAGTTTCTTTAAGTTTGGCGTTTTCCAATTTAAGTTCATCACATGACTTACACGCAATCTCAATTTCTTTACTTCTCTCAAGTTTCTTAATTTTCTCGTTCAATTCTAAAATTTCTTTTTCTAAAAGATCTCTTTTAGTTTTCAAAATTTTATTCTTGTTAATGATTTTTAAGCTAATTTCACATAAGCTATCGTATTCTATTTGCATACTATCATTATCAAGAGAAGATGCATTATCACTATAATGAGAAGAGTTAAGAGTTACCTCATTCGACGATTGAGCCATGAGACAAGTTTCATCGTTGGTTTTGTCTTCGGCGTCATTTTCGCTATCGCTCCAAGAACCTCCAATGAAGGCCTTTTGATCTTTGTTGCGAGATGGTTTTGGACAATCGCCAATGAGATGATTTGGATCACCGCATCTAAAACATTTCCGGTCACTCTTTCCTTTCTTCTCATCTCTTTGTCGGAATGACTTCTTTTCTTCTCTTGGTTGCCTAACAAATTTACCCTTTCTTCTAAAGAACTTTTTAAAGTTCCTTACGGCCATAGCATATTCTTCGTCATCGCTTCCGGATGTCAGTTTATCATCATCACTAAGAGTCTTTTTTTAGCTTTCAAGTGATGGAACAATTAAATTCGTTCCTGTTTGCTTTTATAAATTTCTAAATCTTTTTCCATGACAACTTCATGTACTTTTAGATTTCCAATAAGTTCGTCTAGAGCTAGTGATGACAAATCTTTCGATTCTTCAATTTCCGTGACCCTTGCTCTCCATTTAAGATGTAGAGCCCTGAGAAACTTCCTAAGATAGTTCTTGCTAGAGAAACCTTCATCAAGAGCTTTAAATACTAGTAATAATAGTGTTAAATCTAGCAAAACCGCTATCAATAGATTCTTCTTCAATGATAGTAAATTTTCATATTGTTGAACAAGAAGATCAATTTTATTATCCTTTACTTGGCTATTACCTTGATGTGTGATTAACAACGATTGCCAAATATCTTTAGCTGTTTTACACATAAAAAATTCTTTTGTAGTCCTTTTTAGGTAAAACATTGTAAAGAACCCATTTTGGCTTCAATTATTTTTAGCAAGTTTCTCTAACGATCAACGGATTGTTATTCAAGAAGGAACAACCTCCCAAAAATTTAGGTAACTTCCGTTTTTGGCAGCGTGGAAAACCACCCATTTCAAGATAATAAGCCAAAGATCTAAATCTTGTTTTCACATAATTCAAATCTAATTTTCCCATAAATAAAATGATCACTTCAAAAAGGTTGTCTTTGCATAGATTGCCCTTTCTAGGATATTTATCCAAATCCAAAGATCGATCAATCTATAATGTACATTATACGTAAAGATTATGGGTAAGCTTGGCTTCTGACATCCAATTTGTTGAAACTAGAAGGGGGTTGAATAGTTTTTACCGTTTATAAAATTCAAACTTTAGATTGTCGATTATATGAATTCGAAGAGATATACACAAGTGTATTATGATAGCGATGCAATAAGTACATAAACAAACTACGAAAAAAAAAGCAAGTAAAGATACGCAAGATCAAACAAGATGACAGCAATGAGTTATAATGGTTCGCTACGAACACCTCTTCACCCTACTACCACTCCCCAAGTACCAACTTGAAGTTATCTTCACTATGTCAAACAAGCTCCTTTAGGCAGAGAAACCGTACAACGTTGCTTATACTTTTTCGGTACTAAGCAAAATACCGAGTTCTAGTTCGAGAAAGAACAATCTAACACACTATGTATTCTTGAGCCTAAAAACGAACTTATCATACACATAATGATACACACAAACACAACACAAGATATACAAGATAATGATTATCACGAACGTGATGACACAACAAACTATTAACACTGTACAGCTTGACGTCTTCTTGAGTGATCTTCACTAAAGAGTGGATGAGTTGATCACATTGTAATGGATTATTAACAAGTATAATGATCAAAGAGTATATAAAGATAAAATAAATGGAGAAAAATATTTTTTCAAGAGTTGTATAAAATGAAAAATGAGGTTTGGTATTTTATAAGACAACCTTTGAAATTCAATAAATATCCCAGTGGAACAAGACGTGCGACCCACGGATCCCCCATCTCCTGGATCCGTCCAATGCTTTGGTGGATCCGTGGGTAGAGCTGGGACAAAAATTATCATTTTTTGATTAACCCCAAATCTATACAAAATATTGTTTTGTACTTATTAAAACTAGTTTAATAGATTCTTCTAAAAGAAAAATATTTCTTATCACCAATAAGGAAAGATTTTCTAAATTTGGAAAGATTTGAAAAGATTATTTTCACACTTAAGTTAATCTTATTTGTCTACATGCTTAATATTCACTAAGCTTATAATTAATCATGTTTAGTTTAAAATCATTTGATTGAAAAGATTTATGCAAATAATAATATTTTTCTTTGATCATTAACTATGTTATAATAATGCCAATATTCATACTGTTATTGGTTTTGTATGGCAGTCAAGTAAACTTTCAACTAAATAACTTGTTTAACGTAAACTTTTAACATAGTATGCATTATATTTGAAGATAATCAAAACATGAAGATAATAAATATAAAATATCGTATTTTGCGCGAATATTTGTATTAACATTATACATCAAACTGCATAGTGTAGGTGCACAATTAATACGTAAGTCATGTAAAATAACGCATACAAAATATGATAATTTTAATGTAATCTTCATGTAAAACATGTTAGCATTTAGCATTTAGTAGAATGTGTTATTTAGATAAACTAAGAGATATTTTATCAAAATTGAAAAAAAGTCAAGATCCTTTACAATAGACATGCATTCAATAGCTAAGCAAATAAACGTTGAGCATCAAGATAATCATGAAGGCATATAATTGCATTACATGGGAGCAAGTTATCATCTTGAAACTTCAAAGCACATATGTGAGGTGCATGTTGTCTATATTGACTAAGGAGAATCCTAATTTCTACTTGCTTAGTATGCACTCCTAATGAGATACAAAGTCCATCAAGTAGACTATCATTTGACATATTTAGGAAGAGTCATTTAATCAAATTAGAGAATAAATATGAGACTAATCACAAGTGTGGCTCAATTCAAGCTAAACACGACAATTTTTTACGAGATTAATACCCAACGAAACCCAACTTCACAACTGGAAAGCAATTCAACCGTTAGGATCAAATATCATTTCTATTCGATAGGTTCTCCCAGTAGTTCAATTCTCATCTTAGACAAAAATATAATTCTTATATTTGCCTAATTGAAAGTGTAGCAAAGATAAAATTGAAATTGTCTTACATACAGGCCCAATAATTGACACACTAACATGTTTTAATTCCGGTTCACATAATCCTAATCAAGATGTGTGGAATTCTAAGGTTGAATGAGAAAGAAAGCAAAAATGTTGTGATTTTAAGAAGGAATGAGTCATTTATAACTTAGGAGAATGCTTAAGAGTGACAATGTGTAATGTATTATATTGAGAGCGTTTAAAGAATGCACCTTTGCATGTCTTTTAAGAAAGAAATCCAATTAAGGTTACTTACCTCAATAGATCTTGTGAATGTTTTTCATTGTAAGAAAATAATGATATTTACTAAGGTTAGTTACATTAAGGAGGTGTCCATTTTGACTTTTTTTTCGTGTCATTTAACCCCTTAAATAGTGCAAATATGCCTAAATTATGTACTTAAGCGTTCCTTTCTATGTTTTTAGCACTTGGATGGCTTTTGAAAGAAATATACGTGACTTAGGCTCATTTAGAGAATAAACGGACAAGATTACAACTCTACACCAAATCTCTTAAACAAAATGCGTACAGTGGCTGGAGACGGCGTCACAATTATATGTGACGGTGTCCGGACTTACAAAGGACGGCGTCAGAACTTTGGCAACGGCGTCATGATCCAATCGACTTAAAGAAGCCCTAGAAGATTTGGCAGGGCGACGACGTCAGGATTATAACGCGAGGCCGTCGTGCCCGTTTTCCTATATATGCAAACTCGTTATTAAAAGTCGATTATAGCAGCTGTTTATGTCATTTTCAGGGTGTCAAAACCCTATTGTATCGGCCTTGAACACATGTTTTAATCAAGTGAAGTCTTCTATCTTTTATCATTTAATATGTCTATGTGTTGTTTGATTAATTCTTGTTCTTTGCTTCCTTTTAACATGCTAGACTAGATCCATTAGTATTTACTTATGATTGCATGAAACTTAGTTTGTAGATCCTTTTAATATTGCTTTTTGTGATAAATGTGCGCATTAGGCTTTAGAAAACTAGCCATAAAATATTAGATTGGCATAGACGTCTAGGGAAGTGCGAGTGTGTAGAAAGGAAACCCTCGTAACAGTCCATCAATACTAACCTTACCCCTAAATATGGTTGATGCCCTTTTAAGTATTTTTAAATGCAATTTGTAGGTAATAGTTACTCTTATAGGCCTTGTGAGTCTTCATACTACCTTACCCCTGCGTTGCCTTAACGAATATTACAAGAACGGCGGGAATTCGTGTATATGTTCATAGCCCTAAGGAAATACATACAACAAATCATCACAAGTGTGACAAAGCAATAGGATTAGGAGAAGCAAACTGAGGAGTAGTGCATGATTAAGTAAATACGTTCGTTTACCCATAGAGTTTCCACCAAAGTAGTTTAGATTTATATTTAGTTTAATTAGCTAAAACCAAAACCAAACCTCTCAAACCAGAATTTTACTTGCTTTTTCAAAATATAAAAATACAAAAATAATCTTCTCTCAACCCGTAGACCTCTGTTATATTCTGTTCGAGCCTTCCCAACCTATTCCCCTAGAGAACGATAACAACCCTCAAGTCTTACCTTACTACACTACAATGGTTAGGTTCTCTGTCCTATGGGAAAGTAAAAACTCTTGTGAGATCCCACACACAACCCACATCAAGTTTTTGGTGCCGCTACGTGGGGAATAGTTAGGTTTCGAATTTTATCTAGCTTAGGTCTACTCGCTTGATTCCTATCAAGTGAGATTTTATTTTCTATTAATTACTTTCTCGTAGTCTATCTTTTCTTCATTCCATTTGTTCGTAAAAACCCTCTTGTTTATACAGTAAATAAAGTTTTATTTAAAATGTATAGTTATAGTTATTCTAATTTAGATAAATTAATATGGTTAGCTGAAACTTTGAAAAAAGGTTCCCCTTTTGCACCAGATAGTGAGACCAATGAACCTTCTTTGAGATTTTATCATTTTTGGAAGAATAAATTTTATAAGGAAAACCTTGGGGAAAGTGAGAAAATGCACCAAACTTATGAGAAGACCTCCTTAGCAATGACCCACAAGTTGGATAATACGCAAGAATTGCCCAAGTCCACAACCTAAGGAAACATATAAATAGGATTTAAGAATGTGAGATTGGTTATGGTTAAGGTGCCAGGTATAGGGTCTTTTATAGATTATTCACCATTGCAATACACGATTAGCCCAATATGTAGTCTAGATATAAGGGATAAGGTGGATGATCCGTGCATACAAAGTACCCTACAAGTCCTACCATCATTTGAGGAATACACACCGCCCGTGACTTACCCAGAAGAAGTAGAAGAGACTTTAGGAACCCCGATGGAGGTAGAACCTTTGAACCTAATGAAACTAGAGAATGTTAGGTTTTGATAACATAGCATATCCTACAAGTTATATAAGGAAGTTCCTTATTTTTGATGACCCAACGCCTTAACCACAACCCATACTAATGTCCATCCCTAGATGTAAGTAAAATGATAAAAAGTAGGCGCACGAACACAATCAAACCACATAGTCTGAATAATCATTAATAAAAGGTAGTAGAAAATTTGATCATTCTACACCGCCATCACCTCACTAGCGTCTTTCCAACCCTAAGAATGTTACTGCTGATTATCACCCATGTATAAAAGAGATCTAAGAATACATTATAGGAATAAAACCAAGACTATTAAGACAAAGTGGATCCCTAGGTGTTGATTTTTCAAATTAGGAGGTGATAGAGAATAATTTCTTAAGAGGAGTTACTTTACTCGTTAAGCCAAATAAATTAGAAAAGGGTAGGATTAAAGAAAAATACCATTTAGATCATATAATTAAACAACCACTCTATCAACATAAGGCTCCTTCTTACCACAATGATGTGTACCGTTACTATCACCCGCACTTGACCTTAAGTGTAGGGTAACCCTCTTATTTATCTGTCAAATAAGGGTAGAGTCAGGCTCGTGACTCGAACAAAAACAAGTGCTTATTGGGAGGCAACCCAATCCATTTGTTTTCCTGCATTTAAGAGTCTTGTGTGTTTTAATTCTTTATCATTTGTTTTTATATGTTTGAATTATGTAATCGTGCTTTGTTTTGTCTTTAACTTTAACTTCGGCTTAATTACAATCAAAGATATTTTGCATAAAATAAGTGTAGGAGAAAATATATGGTTTAAAAGAACCATTTCAAACATATAAAATAAATTATTTTTGATTAATTCGCGTCTTGAGTCATGTTTGTTAGAGACAAAGATTGTAATAATTAATCACAGGTTTATGCATTATTTTTCTAGGAAATAACTAATAGGAAGTTGCGTGGCAGAAATTTTCCAAAAAACGAATTGAAATTTTTTCATTGTGTCTGGAGACGGCGTTAGGATTTTTCTTGACGGCATCACGTCTCCAGACTTGTGAAAATTCAAATTTTCTATTATTTTTGTAAAACTAATTTTGTACAATTTCTAAAATTTGTAATTTTCTTAAAAATCTGCAGAAAATCACGATCACATTAACACATTCATTTTATCTTTACTGCTTTCATAGAGTATAAACCCTAAAAGTTTTGTTGTATATATCATTATCTTGCTGATGTTTATACGCCTGGGTGGTAGTTGTTCTGTCTTTTGATTTACAGTTATATTTGAAGAGACGATATCTTGGAGTTTCTTAGAGTTTTATGGAACGACTCTGGATACGATTTTAGCCAGTTACATACGTGTCTTCTTCCTTGCTTTTTCCGTTATTGAGTAAAACCAGGGGAGTACTAGTTTCTTTCGTTTCTTTTTCTTTTCTCTTTTATTCGTTTACGGGTACTTTTAGGAACATTGGAGACAATGTTCATCTTAAGTGTAGGAGGGAAATAAAACTTAGAAACTATTCCTTCAATTTATCTTTGCTCTTGACCTTAAAATGTGAGTAATATATCAAAACATAGCGTAGACGGTAATTTTGACCCAAATTTAAATTTTTTTATGACACATACCGATGAAAACTGAGTATTATTAGCCTCTCATGGATAGGAATTATATGACCAGCACAAAAACCCTCTAAAAATTCCACCCTAAAAATGTGAGGTTCGCCTTTAGATCTTTAAGAATTCCGGAATCCGTTTTTGATACCTAAGATAATTTTACCTTTTGCTTCTCAGAGTTAAAGAATGATGCAATCCGATGATGTTTCGCGTTCATGTATTAGATCGTGTCATATTGTTTGATCGCCCTTTTCTGGAGCATTGGTATCAGTTAAAATTATATGAGAATGTACCGGTAGCTTATTTCTAGAACTTATTTTTGTGATGCATCCCGAGACTGCATAGTGAGAATTAAGATTTGATAAATGATAAGAGGCACTAGGATAAACCCATGTTTTAAAAATGTATATGTTATTATGGACACCATCGATCATATAACTATCCCCACCCTTGCCGACCCTTGCCATTGTACTCATTTTTAAGTGCAGGATACTCTGAGTACAACCCTCCGAGCCTATCATTTTCCACGGTTCTTGTAATTTTTCTATGGACCCCGATTATAATGAAGAGCATGTGTTTTACAAACCCAATCTTACAACCCAAAATTGTCTTAGCCTTCCCTTGTATGTACTACGCTTTTAAACATTGTTGTAAACCCAATTAATTATTGCATGAGTACATAGTTGCTAAGTCGAGTCATTTATCAGTGTATACAGTTTTAGGATGATTGGGAATCATGGTAGTTTTTATCTTAAGAAGAATTGGGGAAGAAGTCACCTATTCGCCCCCCCCCCCCCCCATTAAAGCTCAATACGTTCCATGTTTTGTTGACCCTTTCGATCGAGGTCTGTAATTAGTTAATTGTAATGAGTTAATAAAAACTCAAGTGTAGGGGTGTGTTTATAAACCCCAAGTTATGTATTATGTTCATTCAAAAAAAGAGAGAAAAAAATAGAAAAGAAAAAGAAAGAGTGGATGTAGAGTTTGTATGTCTTGTTCGTATATCTTTGCTTAGAGTTTCGAGCTTGGCTTAACAATGCCCTCAACCCCAGCATGTATTCGTGTAGACAAATTAACTAACTATCGCCCTTGTATATACCATCCATTTTGCTGCTGATTAACCTACAACCTGAACTTTCACAAACCATCCTTTACAAGGACCTCTTTAATAAGTAATATTTCTAGTACTTGTACCTAGCGGTGGAGGTTTGATCCTTTACCAAGCCTATGATAATTTATATTTTACGACATGTAATGAGTGTTATTTTCTTGTTTCCTATATTGTTATAATTCATTATATACCTGAGAGAAAGAGAGAATCCAAACACTTATGTGCGGTGTTAGTATATAACTTCCGTGCTTTTAATTACGAGGTTTAGAAGGTTGTGTCGTAAAATATCTTTGAAAAGTAGGTTAAATGCCCCTGATATTGCTATTGTCTAGGTAGAAAAGCCCATTTGCTTGAGGACAAGCAAATCCCAAGTGTAGGGGTATTTGATGAGGTGTCAGTTTATACACTTTTTCAGAGTCATTTAACCCCTTAAATCGTGCAAATATGCCTAAATTATGTACTTAATCGTTCCTTTTTGTGTTTTTAGCACTTGGATGGCTTTTGGAGGAAATACACGTGACTTGGACTCATTTAGAGAAGAAACAGACAAGATTATAACTCCACACCAAATCTCTTGAAGAAAATGCGTACAGTGGCTGGAGACAAATGACATTGACTCATTGAAGAGAAAGAAACAGACAAGTTTATAACTCCACACCAAATCTCTTGAAGAAAATGCGTACAGTGGCTGGAGACGGCGTCACAATTATATGTGATGGGGTCAGGACATACAAAGGATGGCGTCAAAACTTTGGTGACGGCGTTAAGATCTAACCGACTTAAAGAAGCCCTGAGAGATTCGGTGAGGCAACGGCTTCAGGATTATAATGCGACGCCATCGTGCCGGTTTTCCTATATATACAAACTCGTTTTTAGGGTATTAAGTGTGTAACTTTTTGGAACCAAACCTTATTATTAAAAGTCGATTATAGCAGTTGTTTAGGTCATTTTTAGGGTGTTAAAACTCTATTGTATCAGCCTTGAACACATGTTTTAATCAAGTGAAGTCTTTTATCTTTTATCATTCAATATGTATATGTGTTGTTTGATTGATTCTTGTTCTTTGCTTCCTTTTAACATGTTAGGCTAGATCCATTAGTATTTACTTATGATTGCATGAAACTTAGTTTTTAGATCCTTTTAATATTGCTTCTTGTGATGAATGTGTGTGTTAGGCTTTCGAAAATTAGCCATAAAATATTAAATTGACATAGACGTCTAGGGAAACGCGAGTGTGTAGAAAGGATACCATCGGTAACAGTCTTCATACTACCTTACCCCTAAAATAGTTGATCCCTCTTAAGTATTTTAATGCATGTAATGTACTCTTAGAGGCCTTATAATAATCTTCATACTACATTACTTGTGCGTTGCCTTAACGGAATATTACATAGGCGGCGAATTTGTGTAATCTATTCATGACCTAGGAAGTACTTACACAGATCATCACAAATGTGACAAAGCAATAGGATTAGGAGAAGCAAACTGAGGAATAGTGCATGATTAAGAAAATTAACGTTCGTCATTTACCCATAGCGTTTTCATTTTCACCAAAGTAGTTTAGATTTATATTTAGTTTAATTAGCTAAAAACAAACCTAACCTCTCAAACCAGAATTTTACTTACTTTTTATAAAATATAAAAATACCAAAAATAATCTTCTCTTAACCCTTAGACCTCTGTTATATTCTGTTCGAGCCTTCCCAACCTATTCCCCTAGAGAACGATAACAACCCCCCAAGTCTTACCTTACTAGACTACAACGTTAGGTGCTCTGCCTAGGGGATTGTAAAACTCTTTGTGAGTCTGCAACACCCTTATATGTGTTTTAACATATGAAATTGCCAAAGGAAGAATGTTTAAATCAGATGACATGGGGCGTATCTACCTAAACCGATAGATGAATCTAGGACTAGGGATCCATTATCAATGAGTTCAAAAATTGAAGGCAAGGATCATTTTCCCATTATTTGGGAATGTGTTTGACATAGGTTATTAGGATAAGCTTTCTAATAAGTTAAAGTGTTCTCGTATTAAATTTCAGAATTGACATCCAAGTACTGCTTATCAAGTGGATACTTATAGTTTTCTATGTGAAATTTATAAGTCGTAATCATACTTAGAGTGTGTTAAGTTTAGCATGCATAATTTGACCATAGCTAATAACACAAACATTTGAACACTTAAACTCAATGAAACATCTTCATTACAAGTGTGAGTTACAATTCAATGAACATTGATAACACCCAAATTATACATGTTTCCTATGCGTTAATTTATGTAATCTAGCATTTCCTCTCGTGAACTTTTGTACATAACTAAGCTTGAATTCTTAAGGTTCACTTGTAAACTCTAGAGACCCAAGCTCATGAACTATACACTTTGGGAAGACGAATACAAGAAAAGAAAAGTTTCTAGCCAGAGTTCAAGAAGTCTGCCGTACTTGCTACATTGTGCGCCGCACTTTCCTGTGAAGCCAAAACACCGCCGCACTTATAATATTGTGCGCCGCACATTCTCCTAAAGTTTGAAGAATTAAAGTCTAATAAATGCTCCTGCATTAACTCCTCAAAACCGCCGCACTTCTTTGCAAGTGCGCCGCACTTCCAGTAAAAGTCATTAAATGTAATCGCATTAACTCCCAAAGTTCGCCGCACTTTTTCCTAAGTGCGCCGCACTTTGCACCCAATCTTGCCTATAAATAGAGGACGAATTTGCATCCTCAAATCATCCCATTCTCTCCATTCTCTCTTCATCAATCATCTCTCACACACACATATTTCCCTCCTTTCACCAAAAACACCAAGAAACACCTCCTAAGTTGAAGAGAAAGATCTAACGATCAAGAACGAAGACGGTTTCCTAATTAGTTATTGAAATAATGGAAGTTTGTGTAAAATCTACTTTTGTTATGAACTCCTTAGCCATGAGAGGCTAATTCTCTCATGACTACTCGGTGAAGTTACGATAATGAATAAGTGTTTGGTATGATTTTGATCGTTTTAATCTTAAGCTTATGTTGCAAACATATTATATCTTATCTTATCCATTTTTACTTATCAACTTAGATTATATAATCATATCGGTATAGGTCGAAAGACCCGTTATGATCTATGTGGTTTTAAAGATTTGTCTATGGTCTTTAACGTCTGTGCTGAGAAATCCACTTTCGTAAATTGATAAACAAAATAAGCTTTGATATAATAATAACTAGATTATTTGAGTGACACATTTGGTCTAGTTAACTAAATATAAGTCTTAAGTTAACCAAGTTAATTCGTAAAAACGTTTTCTGACGAGAAATCATTTTTATAAATTAAAGTCCCATCTTCAAGGTCAAATCATTTCCAACACTTATAAATTATTCTTAAATATCCAAGTAGTCATCTTTATTATCATTGATAAAACTAAAGTTATTTTCCAAATTGTTAAAGTCTATTTTCTTTCTGATTATTTGAACACTACTATAATCCTTGTGGACGACCTGGTCTTACCTAAAAAGATTATATTGCATACGTGGGTTATACTTTTACCCGTGTGTTTCCATATAATTGTTCGGTATTTTCATTCTTATAAATTTAAAGCTTTTGAAACACATCATCGATCTTCTGTAAGGGTCACCTCACTAGATAAATTGACTGAAATCATTTTGTTTTACATCTCAATCATATATTTCTAACATGTTGCTTCTGATCTTATTCTTTTATATTTTGTATTATTGGGTGTAGTAATATCAACATGCAGATTTACGTCCCTATTCAACCATGACAGTGATTCAGTGCCGCGAGTATGGACTGGAAAGGAAGACATCCGAACAATCACAAAAACAACTAGATCTTTTGTAAGGGTCACCTCACTAGAAAAATTGACTAAAATCATTTTGTTTTACATCTCAATCATATATTTCTAACATGTTGCTTATGATCTTGTCTATTTTATGTATATTTATTTCAGTTGTTAAATCTTCTATCTATTTTGGTCCAAACCGGGTCAAGACATACTTCATCAAGTACTTGAAAGCAGCAGAGTTACACATGGAACAAACACCGATTATTGCTGGTAAGAGGTCTATTGCTTTCAGTCCCATGTCGAACAATTCTTTTATAGTTTGTATTAGTGGGTGTAGTAATATCAACATGCAGATTTACGTCCCTATTCAACCATGATAGTGATTCGATACCACGGGTATGGACTAGAAAGGAAGGCATCCGAACAATCACGAAAACAGCTCGATCTTCTGTAAGGGTCACCTCACTAGATAAATTGGTTGAAATCATTTTGTTTTACATCTCAATAATATATTTCTAACATGTTGCTTCTGATCTTTTTTTATTTTATGTATATTTATTTCAGTCGTTAAAGTTGCTATCTGTTTTTGCTGCAATTCGTTTGGATGTAGATGCTGATAAGATCGAAGACACATTAGTCCTTACATTGGTGGACAAGAAAGACACCAGTAAGAGCATCTTCATGCAGTACCCATTGACCTCAAGCACATGGGAAGAGGTATGACAAAGAAATTACCCACTGTCTCTACCTGCCAATAAATTTACTCACTTACATCAAAATGTGGCCGGTTAGTAATTGTAGCATGAACTTCTTTATAAATCGAAATATATATGTAGCTACTGGCTCGACTATCAAGTTATTTCAGTCAGTCTATGTGCTTTTAGTTGGTTTAATTTTTTGATTTGCAGAGCCTTCTAGCTCGAGATACAACAATCGACAAAGAGACTACCCATTGTCTCCACTTGCCAACAATTTTACTCAATTACGTCAAAACGAAGCTGGTTAGTAATATTAACTTGATTTTTTTAAAAATGAAAGACGTGTAGCCATCGGCTTTGACTGTCATGTTATTTCTGTCAGTATTTCTGTATATGCACGCCATTTAAATGAACTTACAGGTTACAACAGAATTTGTGAGTTTGCTACCCTTATTAAAATAAGAATAGACAGTTTACAGGTTACAGAATTTGATACCCTTATTAATTCTTATTTTCACATTCATTCTTATTTAATATGCATGCCGTATGAATTAACAAATTTACTCATATTGACTGTTTGAGCTTTTAAGTGCAGATACTACATATATAAGCAACATATAGCTTTAAGAATGTGTTATTGTATTTTAAATGATATATTTCATATGACCATGAATAAATGTATTTCTATGTATGACGCTGATCTACTCTTTTTGCTTCATCTTATTATGATATTATATGTATAGCGAACTGAAGATTTAAAATCGCTCAAGGAGGTGCTCCATTCGGAAATTAATCTTATGGAAACAAAAGTATGTAATTAGTGATTATACATAGATTGAGTGAGATATATGACCCATGATACCTTTATTTTGGTTTTTCTATAGGATCAAGACATTGAGAAAGCCAAGGCTAATCGGTTAGCAACATTTAAAAATATGCTAAAAGTAAAGCGTTATCTGTGGGAAGCTAATAGAGAAAAAACAAATCTCAAGGCTAAGCTCAAGCTCGCTCAAATTGAGGTCTCTTGATTACCTCTTCTTCTTTCTTATTTGTCTTTTGGCCTAAGGCTTGACCATAATTACAAATTTAGACTCTTTTTTTAATATCCTTTTTAGAAAGCATTTCTACAAGATAACAAAAAAAAGTTAGAAGAGTCCATCAAGCGTGATTGTTATGAGATGGACAATCTCCTCAACGAGATCCAGGAGTTGACGAAGCAATTAGCTATCTGCAAGGTATATACTATGGCTGTTATCAATGTCTATGGTGGTACTCTCTTTTGTACTTTATGGACACCGCTTTACTAAGTAATATTTATTTTTTTAAATACACATCCACTTCTTTATCAGAATGAAAAATCAAATTTGGCGAGTCTGCATCGGCAAAAGGTTGTTGAGGCGGAAAAGCTTACATGTGATGGATTGAAAATAAAAACCATGTTCTCAATTGGTTCACACGACCAATCTGTAAGTTTGAGGTAAAAATTATTATTTTGTTGATACGTTACATCCAATGATGTGGGTTCAACAGATGTTGGAAAGTGTGGGTTGGGGACACACCAAACAGTTAAGATGTGTAATTGGGTACCAAATTCTACTTGGTTACTTTGACAAGGTATATTTTACATTTGAATTTGTTAATGAATCCTAAATCCACAGGTAAGTTATGTCTCTTTAGAACTTATTATAATTTTGCAGGTTGGATGCATGTTATGAATATGTTGGTTTCATTGCAGCCCTTTGCAAGTTGACCGTCTTCCATTGAATTTTTTGTTTGTGCGAGCAACCACGGGTATGTCTTTTTAAAACTCATTATAATTTTTTCTTTTGTTGATTTTGTCTATGTTATAATTTTGCAGGTTGTTTAAAAAAGTATTTTTTTAATTTGTGATAAAATTTTATAATAGTTTGATAACCATCTACGTCAAGCAATGCCGTCAAGGTAATCGTCAAAGATGATTTGTATTATTATCTATATTATTATGAAGCGAACCCGCCCGTTATTATACTTATGTGTGCAAATTACAACCACTTTGCATAGGGACAAACGATACTAGGATATGAATGCTCATTTTCAGTTACTTGGTAGTTGATGCTTTGTTCTTTATTGTTAAAGTCTCGAGTTTGAAGTTATACTAACTTATCTTTTATTATTCAAAGTTTTGATTTCGGAGTTATACTAACTTACGTATTTTGTTAAACATTATAGGGGCTATTTGGCTTTTTCAACATGTTACAAGGACTTGAGGATAGTGTTTGAAACTTTAAAACAATACAAGTTGTTTGTGAACAGTGTTTCTCGAGGCTTCACTCTCCCCCCTGAATAAGCAAGGCCCCGTTAGACTGGTATCCAAAGTGGGTGGATCTCCTACTTATGCAAGTATTATTTGATCATTTGGAAACTTATGTCACAAAAACCATGAGTTTATTGATCAGCGGTGTGGTGAATTGCACGAGGTTACATGGATTCCTACCCGTAACCGAAGGATACCAAAAGGGGTTCATTATATATAAACATTTAGTTTACATTTCTTTTCATTGTTAATGCATTCAATAAATAATTCCGTATGTTTATAGTTGATTTAACTTTACTTATTTTTTTTAAACGATATTCACAAAACAAGCCAGCCTATCGGGCGTAATGGTTGCCGTGTTTGTTAATTATTTAAGGAATTTTCTTTTAACTACACCAACATTAATCAAGTGTTAAAATTGATAATGACAATTACTAAAAGCCTAGGCCAGACACTATCAAAGGTTGGTTTGCTTTTAACAAATACGGTTTCTCAAACAAACAGCTATATGTCACACTGTCAAGAATCAAACAAAAAAGGGGAATGAAATAACTATGTTAACACAAACACGGAAACCATTAAAACTAAACTACAAACATTGTCTCAAGAAAAGATTTATGAGTTGAACCCGCCCGTCGGGCGGGTTATGTTAATATATATATAGGGTTACAGGGAGTTACTAACAAGTGTTCGTTAGTTAATTTTATGACATGTAGGCTATTTTTGGTTTAATCCTAGAAATTTATCAGCTGAACATGTTCCTCTATCTAAATCCATAGTACTAATCATTGAGGTCTCGAGTGATATACCAGGCCAAGTTCTAAAGTCCACTACATCACTGGCACACTCATAATTTTGTGGAATTTTTAGTAAATAGTTGGAAACGGAATAGGCTTAATTATCACAATATGTATCAAGGGTTATAGTGCGCTAGGTAATGTAACTAGTGATTTTTACAAAAGTTATGCTGAAATTTTTTTAATTTTGGCCGTTTTTAAGCACTTTGCATGTTATTTTGTAAAAAAGAAGACAAGTACGTTCTAATTCTCCATCCCCTACTTAAATTATACAACGTCCTCATTGTATAGATAAAACAATTGAATAATAAGGGAAATTGGAATTAGAACAGAAAACTCTCTGATGTTTTGCTCGTGATAATTCTCCAAGATGAGTCCTTGAGCAAAAAGGTATGTTGACTAGGGCTTCAGAATGCCCGAATAAGTCCAACACATGTCTTTTTCAGAATATACCATATCATAGTTTCAGCAAGGTCCTGCATAAAAGATTACAAGACAAGTGTAAATTCTATCTCGCTATAATGGTACAAGAAAACAATTAAACACATAACTGTACAGGGATCAATACGCCGTATCCCAAACCTAGGATACGCCGTATGGTTCCTGTAGAAACAATTAAATTACTGGAAATTAAATATTAAATTTTAAAAAACTGATAACGTCCAGACACGTCTATACGCCGTATCCATAGGGGTTCGATATGCCGGATAGAGTGTTTGGGAAGACAGACTCGTGTAATAAACAATTAAAATGCAGAAAATAATAAAAATGACCAGGTTGTCTCCCGGGAAGCACTTTTATTTCAGCTGGTCTCTAAGTTTGACCTTTTTCTTCTTCATTCGTTCTCCATTATTCCCTCGTACTTATCCCCGAGAGCGAATTTCTTCATGATCATTTGGCATGGTGCGTACTTCTTGCAAGATTTTATGCCGATCATAACGTCTTTTGTCATATCATCATCGTCAATGATGGTAAAACCTGAAATAATGGAAAAACTTCCAACGAAAATAGGTATATCGATCAAAGTATTGGCATGACACCTCCCTTCATTCTTGTCTAATTATTAAATAATAAAAGTTTTAGAATTAAGTGAATTGGACAAGGAAGGGAGGAGGTCAATCGATAAATATACCTATACCGATTACACAAGGAAAAATTTCATCTTTAAGAGTCGATTTTACAAATGTTGGCTTAAAGTAAATCGATCCGTTTTTTTAGTTCTAGCGGTGGATTCCAAATCATTTAATTATATGTACCTTACATAAAGTTAGGGTCAAATGATTCATCACCCTCTCCTATAAGCTTTGTTTTTTAATCAATACTTTTTATCACAAAGACCCTTTTGATTATGCTAGTGGCGGGCTTAATACTTTTAAAACAAGTTTTTCTTCCCCGACCCTTAAAGTAATCTTCCTTTTGAAGACATCAATCTTGGAATGGGCAGTTGACAAGAATGGGCGTTCGAGGATTAAAGGAACATCGTCGTCCTCGGGTATGTCCAAGATGATAAAGTCTATAGGGAAAATATATTTTCCTATCCTTACTAGCACATTTTTTGCAATACCCCTTGGTTGTTTTATGGTTCGGTCAGCTAGTTCTATGGTCAACCTGGTGTGAGATAAAATTCCTAGACCAAGATTGGTGTAGGTAGAAAATGGCATAACGCTCACACTAGCTCCTAGGTCAACAAGGGCTTTATCAAAACAGATATTATGAATAAAACAAGGTAAGGTAAAGCTCCCTGTGTCTTTCTCTTTCTGAGGCAAGGTGTGATCATAAGCATCCAGAATCCTCACATCTCGTGCCTCTCTCCAATCATCACAGCCGAAGTTTTGCAGTCGTCTAGGGAAAGGGACCATTTTAGAAAATAAGCTCCTGTGCTGTATGCCCGATACGATGTATGGACCACATCCAATACGACATATCTCAAAAAAATTAGCTTTAGTAGTTGAGATCGATTTAACTTGGTCTCAAGGGTTTGTCTCATAGAGTGGGACAGGCTTTCCAAAACCCTCTTTCTTGCAAGGACTTGCTATCTGACCGATTTGTTTTTCTGAAGGTCGTATTGAACGCTCCTTGATTTTTATCGTGATCGGTAGTAGCTCGGATCTCTCTTGATTATTTGTTGAGTTTTTTCATTGCCTTTTTACTAATTTTGCCATAAATTTGGTTAGCGATTCTTCCAGGTTTGGTCTTCGATCAGGATACGAAGAGTTTCCATTGTTTTGTTGGTAGAATCCTGGCCCTACTGCTCTATATTGTCCTCCGGGTTGATAGGGTGCACCGAACTGTGTATAATAAGCTTCTTCTAAAGTTTTTCCTTCTTCCTTTTGTGGACAATCCTTTGTATAGTGTGGTCCCTTGCATTGTTCGCATCCGACCTGAGCAGCGTACACTTTCTCATTTACTTTCTTTATTTCTCATCCGAGATTGTTGAGTTGGTCTTGGATAGCAGCAAGTCCATCAGAAGTTTCAGTACTTCTGGTCCTTGAAGATGTTCCATTGTGCCATTTCTGAGAGTATTCAGCCATTTCTTGGATGGTTATTCTAGCATCAACAGCAGTTTTCAAAGGTATGGCACCCTTTGAGTCCAGGATTTGTCGAGTTGGAACATCGAGCCCATTGTAAAACAAGATGACTTCCTGCATGTCGGTCAAATAATGTTGAGGACACTTCATCAGCAATTCTTTAAATCTTTCCCATGCACGAAAAAGGCTTTCATCGGGTTCTTGCTGGAAGTTGTTGATTTCCTTTATTTTCTTTGTGGTACGGGCAGGTGGACAGTATTTGTTCAGAAACTTAGTTTTAAGAACCTCCCAGGTTGTAATTGATCCTGATGGCTGGTTCCTTAGCCATCTGCTTGCGGCTCTAGTGAGGGATACAGGAAAGGCTCGGAGCATGATTTGATCTTGAGTTACTTTTAGGATGTGAAATAGGTCAACAATCTCTAGAACCTTTTTGATGTGTTCGTTAGCATCTTCGTGTTCCAAACCACTGAAAGTATTGTCACGAAGTTCTTTGAGAAATTGCCCCTTTAATTCAAAGTGGGTGTCTTGGTTGATCGTGGGCCTAGTAACGCCCGACCCGTAATCTCCTCGGGTTTTGCTCATGTACTGCTCCATTGTTTCCGTCATTGTTTCTCTTACTTTTTCCTCTGATTGTTCCTTGATGTCAAAAATGTGATCGAACTATGGCGAATTCGATTCTATGATACTTGGTGTATCAAAAAGCCTCATTTTTGAGCGAAATTTTTGTTTTGGGTTTTCAAAAGGTGAGAGTAGTTCCTTTGTCGAACTTCTTGTCATGCACTACCTGAAACAAATGACAATAAATCAGTAGGATATGTCCTGATGAGAGAAATTAAATGTGGAATCAAAACAGATGGAGTTTTGGTCTATTACTATATCAGATGACAGATACGCCGTATTCAATTGATGTGAATACGCCGTATAGGTCTGTTTGAATTTACCAGTACGCCGTCTATAGAGTTTACAAAATATGTGTATTGTTTGTAGATCAGATACGCCGTTTTTAGGACTGTATAACTCAGTACGTTGTCCCTGAGCATAGGGGGTTTCGTCGTATCCCAATGGTGGATACGGCGTAGTCCAGTGATCAGTCATACAGAATACTATTAAAAAAATTAAATGCGGGATTTACAACAAACACATTAAAACACACAATGAGGAATAAATACAACATATTTAATAATTTAGATTAACATAAACAAAATTAATTAATGGTTAGAAATACTAATAAGAATAAGGTTTAATTAATTCACTCCCCGGCAGCGGCGCCAAAAACCTGATGTGCTGTCGTGTAGGGTCAATTATTTTATTATCAAGTTTTAAATTTATATTTAGCCGACAAACCTAAAACAACACTTTAACGAGCAGTGTACCCGGTCAAGATGGAGTTCGCGGTAAGTAGGGTGTCGAACACTAAGAGTGAAACATTAATCCTATATTCTATCAGTATTTTAATTAGTTCTAATTAGTCTATTTACTGGTTAAACCTATGATATATACGTTGTCTAATGATATGGGGGTTTTTAGCTTGAGAGACTGCCACAGGTTTGGTGGAGACAAATATCAATTCAATACACAATAAACACAGAAGAAGAAAATCAGAAGATAGAAAAGCGGTACAAGCCAAATGATAGAAAACTGTATTAGCCATATTAAATCCAGTGCAATGTTGGTTTGTTTGTTTTAGTGCAATGACTTACTTATCTCGAAGCGGCGTATCATTCTTAAGATTTAGGCGGGACATCATCCTAAGACCTAGACACGATTAATCATGTCACAATTAACGCATCCGCATAAAGCATCCTTTAGTTTAATTATAATCTATCTTAGGAAATCAAAGCAGTGGTGATCCTGTTAAAACCCTAGCCCAACGGGACTTTACCCACTTATTGTTTGACGGTGTTTTATATACTGGTAGTCCACTATTCAAATCTTTATCAGTTAATTAAGAGCATGATTGTTGAAACATAAACGGGTCACCTACCGGTCTAACTAAGCTCATAATTAAAAGACAAGGACAGGAAGTTATTTGTGATCCTATTGGTCTAGTAATATAAAACACGATATGGAAAGCTATCCCGGTATCTAGAATACTTTTTAGGTATCACTAGACCCAGTTGAATGATATGTCGCATATTCAAACACATAAACAAGTATGAGGTGATAAACATAATTAAACAATCAACGATAAATTAAGAAATCGATTTTAAAACAAATCAAACATTGAACTTTCATTAAGATGGCTAATACCCGAGGGTATTAGTCCACAACCATTGTAATTATACAAACGTAATCAAACAATGGAAATCGAACGATTAAGAGAGTAAAAATTACACGATGTCTTCTATGGATTCGTGATCAATGCTTGACCTTGGTGGCTGATCTTCTCTTCTAAATTTCGTCTTTAATGAGTATGGTATAAAGAATATGATATTGCACATTGAAAACTCGTTTTTGAGTCTTCTATTTATAATGTCTGAAAAAGACTCGATACGCCGTATCTGGATAGGTCGATACGACGTATTGGGCTGGATTCCTTAGAGTGCGCGCTACGTTCTCAATCAATCAGTGACATCTTTCCCAATTTACTTTATTTACTGTATCTTCGAATAGTTATCTTCATAGATACCGTGTATGTAAACAAAAGGGATACGCCGTATTGGGAATTGGTCAAACGCGTTTTCTTGTGAAGTCTTGGCACTAATACGCCTTATCTCTTTTGTTGGATACGACGTATGTAGTCAAAAATCAGCATTCTTCAAATGTCTTCGTTTTAGCTCCAAATTATGCGCCTTTTAGCTTGTCTTCCCCCCCCTTTTAGCTTATCTTTACAAAAACACTCCTGAATTACTGCATTTATCAACTTTAAAGCAATTAAGTACTAAATTATGCAATAATTATATAAAAGTAGGCAAAACAGATGGGATAAATGATATAATAAAGTGACTTTATTTAATGTCATCAATTAGCCAATTCTTTCCCCCAACTCTTTTCGACTGACTCCTCGGAGAAATCCGTGCCTTTTCTCAATATGAAAACAAATCTCTAACCGATGCTTGGCCTCATATGAAGGAAATGCTCTGAAACTGCCATGGTCACAATCTGTCCAAGGGCAATATTATCAAAATCTTTTATCATGGTCTCAACGAAATAACCCAAGAAGTTCTAAATGCCGCAGCTGGTGGTATTTTCCTCTATAAAATACCAAATCAAGCTTATCAGCTTCTCAAAGATAAAGTCCTTACTCAAACTTGATTGGGGCTAAAAATCAAAAAACCAAATCATCTCTTAAGAAAATCGTTGCTTTCACCGATGAAGGTAATAGTAATTCCGATACTAATAAAATTTTGGCCCGAATGGATGCCATGACCATAAAAATGGATGCTTAGTACAAAGAAATCCAATCTCGTGCTAAACAACCAACACCCAATCTTAACGATGATGACATACCTTTGTCCCGTGAAGAAGAAGCTAAATTCATGAAAACTTTTCGTAAGACTCATTTTTACAATGATTACCACTACCGAGACTCGAATCGTGATAATTGACGTTCAAGCGGACGGAATGATTACAACCGAGATAACTACCGATCCAATATTGATGATAAATCCTATGATCTTCAAAGATAATTCAACGATTTCATGAAATCTCAACAATCAACCAACGCTTTTATCAAAGAAACATTCATGGACCTCAAATCTCAACTTGAAACAGTAGCCAAAAATCATCAAGCTTCAATTAAAAACCTCAAAACTAAGTTCGACAGACTCGCTGACAAGCAATCTGGTCGACCTTCTGGATCTCTTCTAAGCAACACTCAACCAAACCCATAAGGTAGCAACTCTAAAGCTTACCAACCACCGCAATCTCGTAATGAGCATGTGAATTCCGTATTCACAAGAAGTGGTAAATCCTATGATCCACCAGATAACCCGAATGATCAACAAAATAATTCTGAAAACCCTATCAACTTCGATAGCGATGATGAAGACGATGAACCTACACCACAACCAAAAACTCAACCCACAAAACGAGTCAAAGAAACACCGTTACCAAAACCATACAAACCAAATATCCCATATCCTCAACGCCTTAGAAAAGAAAAAATGAAGGCCAAATACGGAAAATTTCTTGACATGATCTGAGCTGTCCGAATCAACGTACCTCTTGTCGACGTCTTAGCCAGAATGCCTAACTATGGAAAATTTCTCAAAGAACTCATAAACAACAAACATAAAATCAAACAAATTTCAGCCGCTTTCTTGAGCGATGAAAGTTCAGCAATGATCCAAAATAAAGTTCCACCAAAACTCAGAGACCCCGAAAGTTTCCTTATTCCATGCAATTTCAAAACTTTCTCCTGCAATGCTTTGGCCGATCTTGGTGCTAGCATTAACCTTATGCCATATTCCTTATATGCAAAACTATCTCTCGAAACTCTTAAACCTACTAAAATGAGCGTAAGATTAGCCGACGGATCATTTCAATACCCTGTTGGAATAGCTGAGAATATGCTCGTTGAAGTTTGTAAATTCACCTTTCCTGCTGATTTCGTTATTCTCGAAATGGAAGAAGATAGTAAAATTCCCCTCATCTTAGGACGACCATTTCTTCACACAGTTGATGCAGTTATTCGAGTTAAACAGAAAAAACTCAATCTTGGAATTAGGACTGAACGAATGATATTTAATATCGATTATGCGATGAGAAACTTTTACTCAAACGATGATACATGTTTCAATATCGATGTCATCGATGAAATCTTAGAAGAAGATTTCGACGCTCTTCTAGACGAAGGAAGCAAAATCGTCCATTCCATCGAAGGAACCCTTCTCGAAGAAGAAATCTTTTCTGAATTCAATGAATTCATGGCAATGACTGCCGATGAAAATTCTAAATCTGAATCCGATACCGAAGAACCACCATTCGAAAAAATCACCATCAACACCGATTATAAAATCAAAACATCTCTCGAAGAACCTCCTACGGATCTTGAACTCAAACCTCTGCCTGATAACTTGGAATATGTATTCCTGGAAGAACCATCTTTTCTTCCTGTAATCATATCATCTAAACTCTCTGCTCAAAACAAAAGCAAACTTCTATTTGTCCTTAAAAAACACAATCAGGCCTTTTCTTGGAAAATGACAGACATTCCTGGTATCTGCCCATCATTCTGTAAACACAAGATACAACTTTTGGATGAAAAGAAACTAGTTGTTCAAAAACAAAGAAGGTTAAATCCAAACATGCAGGAAGTTGTTAAAAAAGAAATCGTGAAACTCTTGGATACCGGTATTATTTATTCGATTGTCGATAGTCCTTGGGTTAGTCCTATTCACTGTATACCAAAGAAAGGTGGTATTACAGTTGTTACCAACGAAAATGATGAACTTGTTCCAACAAGAACCATTACGGGTTGGCGAGTATGCATCGATTATCGTAAACTCAATAAAGCAACCGCAAAAGATCATTTTCCTTTACCGTTTATGGATCAAATGTT